>JADKLZ010001483.1:27040614-27057285 GCA_021533235.1 Biomphalaria straminea
ATATATATATGTGGAATGTGAGATAGAGCGCCAAACCAACAGAAAGCTGAGAGAAGCAGCAGGCCCAACTGAAACTGACAAAACCCACCCATGCCACATATGCGGCCGGCTTTTCAAAGCGAGGATTGGACTTTACAGCCATCTTCGAGTCCATAGGAAATGAGAAATGTGCTCATCTTCGAACACGCATGTCCATCAGGTGTACCTCAAACATAATTTTTAAAAGCTGGTACCAAAAAAAACATATTTTAAGACCGCATCCAAAACTAACAGGTTAGTGACATGGTCAATACAGCGATTGGACCCCACTCTGGCCTTCTAACTATTGTAAAAAAAAAAAAGAAATTGCAAAACTACAACTCTATGGTCATATTACTAAGTCTTCGGGGCTTGCAAAAGAAGAGGCAGACAGAGAAACCGATGGGAAGCCAACATAAAAAATTGACGGCATGCTCTTGAAAGAGGCACCATCCAAGGCAAAAGACAGAGAGGAATGGAGAAAGATGGCCGACAGATCTTGTGTGGCGCCCCAACGGTCAGATAGACTAAGGGATAGGTAAAGGTGGAGACAATGTGCCCATTCTGGCATGGTCTCTACATTACGTCCCTTTTGTTACATAAATTGAAACCCATCGATTGGTTGATTTTAAAAATTTCTGTATTTGATGATACCATTGTTGATTTGACACCATTAAATTAATTTTGGTTTTTATAAACATTAATTTATGTTATTTAACAAGAGCAAGCATGTCCCTTTTATTCTATACCAAATATAATATTTTATGATAAGCAAATAATAGAATTTCGATCATAACACGGAAGTGAACTAGAAATGAAAAAGAAAAGATACAATTCCGTCGGATCATGAAAAATAATTACGGAGAGAAAGAGTTAAATTAATATATTCTCGAAATGCTGGTGTCATGACAGGTCAAGGAGAAAGTACTCACCTCTACCAGACCTTGTAAAATTCGGACAGAGATGACCAGTCCGTAGTGTATCTCCGCAGCTCCTGGTAACAGTAAGTTCAGACAACCAGAGATACCAATAGCCAGTCCAAATAATCTGAGAATGATACAGAATGATACCTTAATAAAGTCCTCCTTTCAGACTTGCGATCTATTGGGCAGATGATGTTAAAATCTTCTGTTTCAACGGTTAACTCTTTCTCTCCTAACTGACGCTACCAACGTTGATTCCACCGGATTGTGGTAAATAATTAAGGAGAGAAAGAGTTAACGAGTAGGGTGTCATGTGGCCAGCACAACGACCAAACGCCATTACTTTTCTCAACCAAAGTCAGGTACCCATGTTAGTTAGGTGGACTCTAACTAAATATTCGAATTCAAATTTCCAGTCTTCACCGAGATTCGAACTCAGGACCTCAGGTTTGGAAGCCGAGCGCTTAACCACTCAGCCACCACGCCCCCCCCCCCCCCTAAACGCAGCGAGTATGCCAATTTTAATATCAATCAATGTAATGAAGTTATACAAATTAAAAATTAGAAATCATTTTATAATATAGGGTGCTTCAAAGAAATGTATATACACTTGGAACGGTCCCTTTCTACGATGCTAAATTTCTATGCGTTGTAAGCTTAATGTCTAATTAGAAAAATAAATGTGAATGATGTGAGCAATGTCCAACCAGGGGCCTTTTAATCGACTTTAGTTGCTTTTGGTGAGGGACCATGGCAGCAAGAAAATATGTTCATACATACAAAATAAATTGGATGAAAGCGCACTGGACATTCATTTGCATAAAATTGCGCCCTATGGAAGAGCAATAAATAAAAAATCAAAATTCATAGCATCTAAAAACAGATAAAGAATAGTTAGACAATAAATTAAGCGTCTTAAAGCATAAGTTTACAGTGGGCTCACAGTGCTGTACAGGAAGTTTATTACACAAATATAAAAAGAAATTGTGGGATCTAAATGACATTCGGGCATCGCTGTGTGCATTGTGACTCTAAAAGTTTTCATAATAATAAATAAAATGATCATATTATATTTTGATCAAATGTAATTTTATTATTACGAGTTAAGATAATTATCCTTCAATTCGTTTCTAAACAGATGGACTCAAAAATTCAACACAACAATTAATTTATCTAATGGCTTTCTGATGATATCGTATTTTTCTATTGTTGTGGTATTTTTTTTTAAAGTGATTCAAAGGTCCTAATAAGTGTCTGTACGTGTATGCATGGCCTGCCATTGAAATAGGTTCCACCTAAGGCTAAGACAAAAAGGAATGGAGAAAGACGGTTGACAAATCTTGCATGGTGCCCCAACCATACAACAGACTGATAGGTACAATGTTTTAGCGATGAAACTTCTTTCTTCCTCTGACCATCGCGTAGCTTTTCGTAATTCTTGTCTTATCTTATCTTATCTTCCAACACAACACACACACACTCTTGATCTACGATGACCTACTAACAACCAAACGCGCTAGGTCCTTTGGGGATTTAATCCGACTCCTTCTAAGATAGTTCACTGTTGGCCCCTTTAGTGTCTAGACATATGAAATGGAAGGAAAGAGAGAAAGGATGCTTGAAAAAATAATTATAAAAAGGTGTGTGTGTGTGTGTGTGTGTACAACGCCCGTGGGGGGGGGGATGGAGTTAGGGCACCTGAAAGGGAAATAGCTACAGTGACTAATCTTCATATCACGTGACGTCACGTTAACGCCAAGACTCAGAGGTGAGTTTTATTGTTTGGTGGCGCGAGCTGAATCGAACGGAGGGGGAAGAGGAGAGAGGTATAAGAGTCAAGAGTAAAAGAGACCAAGGTGGGGGGAGGGGGTGACTGAGAGAGGGAGGAGGAAAGAAGAGATAAGTAGGAAATGATGAAGCCTGGTAAGAGTGAGTGTGTGTGTGTGTGTGTGTGTTTGTGCTGCCTCGTTGTGGGTCCCATAGTGTGAGCTGACAGGAAATGAAAGCGGCGTGATAAGAAGGACTGGATAATGGCCTCCAACGCGGCTAGGTGGCCAGAACGTGTTAGAACACATTAGCCTTTGATGATATTGAGACAGGGGTTAAATCCAGAGTTAATAAACACAGCCTTGTATTAATACCCACTTTCAAGATAGATTTTTTTTATAAAAACCATTTTTATTGTACTTAATAGTCATTTGGAAGTCTTAGTCTCGCCTATAGCCGATTGATCCAGTTATTTAGAGGCTCTTTCTCCAGTCGTGAGCACTCAGAATTGTATAGCACTAGTTTGAGTAAAGCTTATTTTTATAAAGCAGTCGCTGCAGCATCGCTGGGTATTAAATTGGCTATTAGTTCATTTGGAAGCCATAAGAAAAGGTCAATAGCTGCTGATTTAGTTTTTCACTACTGTTAAAACACTGAACTTTCAAGCACTTTTTATAATATCTCTATTCAACTCGAACCTTCGTGGAACCGTCATGGGTGGAACATGAACACCTATCTCGAAAAAGGCTCGATCAATTTTCCTAAAAATTTGACAGTTGCTGTATATCGCTGGTTAAAGAATTCTCCATTAAACTTGAACTTTCGTGGAATCGTCTTGGGTGGAACACGAACACTGATCTCGAAAACGGCTCTATCAATTTTCCTAGAAATTCGATAGTTGCTGTATATCGCTAGTAAAATAATTTTGTTCTTGTTTGTAATGATACTCTATTTCAATTAGAAACATACAATCTTCTCATACTAGAGATCCACATCTTGAGATCTACAGGGCTATCCTGGGCCGGCCTTAACAATTGCGGGGCCTTATGCGAAACGGCTTGCGCGGAGCCCAGTCTGAGTAGGGATAAGGATATTAATGAAAATTAACATTTTTATATTACCTTACATCGCCTTATTTTTATGGCACGTAAGATTGGCATTTTCCATAATAAATAACACATCCAAAAGGACAATTTTTCAGGAGATTTTAAAAATAATTTCAGATCTCCAAGACTTTTTCGATTTCGCCGCTTGCGCCCTGTTGTACGTTATAATGAATTAATTAAATTAATATAAGAAATATCAGGTGGCCGAGCCTTGCTCGGTTAAATAAAAGCCCTGCCCAGCCTGACTGTCGGACAATAAGAAGTTCATACCGGCTTGCCATCCTTCCATCCCAGTGGTGCTGCAGCCCGTGGTCTGCTTTTAGTTTTACACATCCCTTCATTCATATTTCTAAATGCGTTCTTGTTTGGAAAGAAATATTTTAGTGTTCTATGGTAAGCCTAGTGACGTAAGCAGCGTTTTTTCCGTTTACGTCATGGAAAACTTTCATTCATAAATTATTCTAACCAAAATTAATGGTCTGCTTTTAGTTTTACCATAGACTATATATATATAGTCTATGGTTTTACACATCTTTTCATTCATATCTCTAAATGTTTGCAAAGAAATATTTTAGAGTTCTACGGTAAGCCTAGTGACGTAAGCAGCGTTTTTCCCGTTTACGTCATGGAGAACTTTCATTCATAACTTTCATTCATAAATATATTGAAGCCAATATTAATTTTACAACAAGACATTTTATGTATCGAAATAACGGTCGAACTAGAGTTTTCCAGATGTGGCCAATGAGCTGAAAATTTTTTTCTCACTAACATTTAGATACGTTGAAATTTTAAAGAAAATCGTTAGAGCCGTTTTCGAAATAGAAGATATATATATACAAGAATTGCTCGCTTAAGAGTATAGGATTTACACCTAGAATTAGCGCGAGGCCTATGAAAATCCGTGACCCACTGCGATCATACATTTATATTACCATAGTCCGGCCTAGGCTTATTGCATATTTACAATTTCACTCTCTGTATACAAAAAAGTTTACTAAAGTTTGCATAAATATTATGCATGCATTACAAATCTTTGCCCTTTGTATTGAGAAATATATGACAGTAATAATAAAATACACAACTGAAAAAAAAACGTATGTTACACTTGTGTTATGGATTCTCCAGTGCCGTGAATATTGTCCGTACTTTGTCACACGTTGACCCCAAACGGACCCGCGAAAAAAAAAATTGGCCCCGACTTAAATGTCGTGACATCCGGGTTAACGAGTTGTGTCACGTCAAGTCAATGTGTGAAACTAGCCTCTGGGATAGCCCTCACTGGGAGAGAGCGCCTGATTGCTTAATGAAACAAAGCACGCGGATTCTGTGGAGGCATCAAACTTCCTTCATCTTGTTTCTCAGCAGACGATTAACAATACGGTAAATTTAGTCAAAATAGTCTACTCTTTGTAAACACATTTACTTTTATTATAAGGTTATATCAACTCTGTCTGTCCGTCTGTCTGTCCGTCTGTCTGTCTGGTCAAAGGTTTGTTCGCGTTATTTCTTCCACACCCAATCTCATTAAAAAAAAAAGCTGAAATTTTGCGCGATTATTATTTTTTTATTTGACAAAACAAGAATTAATATAACAAAAAAATTAACCAATTACTTATTTAATTATTGATAATTAATTACTTTGTCTGGTATCTCAAACAAGGGAAATAATTTTACTTGAGTGAAGGGTGGTGTTGTGATTGTTGTGAACTCCTTGGCCTATGGGTTTGACATTTCCACATATCGTATACAGACTTCAAGAAACACCAGGGATGCATTAGAAATAAAAAGTGTTTGATAAAAGCAATAGAAATAAGTATAACTGTAGGTAACGTCAACAAAAGCTAAATTCTCCAAATATATACATCAACTATAAACTTCCTTATATCGTACTTATACTAGTCAAACCCAAAAACTCTGGTCCACTGACAACAATAATAAAAACTCAAGGGCCGTCACCCCACTTTACCTACTCAGCCAATGAAATCATAATACATAATAGTAAATAAACATAGGATTCTCAAATCTAACAACCAAGGTTCTATCAAGTGATTTCTACAAGGCTCTTTACTAGTCTATATAAACACAATCACCACAGGTGGTACAAGAGAAAACGTGAAAAAATAGGACGACACTATAGAAACAATATAGAACTATATCTTTCATATTTATAAGCGTTCCACTAGCAGAGTTGTTATCGTGTTGGATTGAGAATTCGAGGAGGCTTTATTCGTGAGTAGAAATTCTTGTCGTTACCCTTTTTACTGAAAGTTTATGCATGTGTTGTTTTTTTTATTGTGTGTCTAGAGTCTAGTTCCATTACAAACAATTAAATAAATGATCCAAACTAATTGATATAAGTACGCTAAATATAAGCTTTTTAATTATTTTTTTTTATTGTTATTTATCTCGTTTCAGTTGTTTAGGATTAAACAGCAAAAATTGGGTAGAAGAAGAAAAAAAAAAAAAAAACAAAGAGAAAGTGATATGAAGGAAGGTGGTGGAAATATAATGCAACCGAAAGAAAAAGGAAAGAAATGAAAAGAGGAACATTAGGTGAGAATTAGAAATAAATAAGAAACAAAAGATGCTTTATTGAAAGATTGCTGTTGCCAAAGAAAGAAAATAATGTTCTCACTTTCAAAGCTTGCGATCTATGGGGCAGATGATGTAAAGGTCATCTGTTTCTGTAGCCCACAGTTACCGCGGGAGTCAATATGGTCAGCAAAACGACCAATCGCATTTAATTGTAACCAACCAATGTCAGGTACCCTGAGCTGGATGAACTCAGAAGCGCCTCAAAATTCCGAAATTCAAATCTCTGTCTTCATAAGGATTTGAACCCGGAACCTTCGGTTCAGAAACCAAGCGCCCAACCACTCAGCCTCAACGCCTCTGCTGTTGCCAACTAAGTAATACAAATTCTATTGGATCTTATCTTATCTTATCTTATCTTTTACAGAGGTTACTTCGAAAAAAAAATAATTACGTCCTATGAATTTCATGTGTCAATCTAGTCATGCATGTTAATCAATAACTGAAACTCTGGTAAGTTGTTGGTTTTCCTGTCTGATTCATGGAACCCATTTCAATTTCTAATAGCGCTAAGGAAGAAATGGGAGCTTAGACATTTGAGCCTACAGGACGGAAAAGTGTGTTCAAATTATAATATGGTTTATTTTCTTTGACTTTCAGCTTTCAGTACACCAAATTTACCTACAACTCTCTTTTATCTAACTCTTCATGTCATGAAAACACTGAAATTATTACAAAGATAATTTTATCAAAATGTGTTTTAACTACTAAAGGTGACGGGAGGTCTTTTTTTTTATTTTTCCCTTTAATTCATTTGAAAATGTCAACTCGCCCTGAGATGACAATCAAACATCGATCAAACAATCTTTTTTAATTCTTTTGTTGTCTTCGCTACGTCCACCCCCTCCCCCTCCCTCCACACACACACACGTAGAGACAATGACAAACGGACATACTTCAAACACGCTTACGGTTGTCATAGAAACAATTTACATGAAGCCTCCTACGTCATCCATTTACCACGTGACATGAGAAACAAGTTTCAATCATCAAAAGATTTAAGTTTTACGCCCCCCCCCCCCAATAACTGTAGTAGATTGTGATGTTTTGTTTAGCTTTTTTTTCTCTGTCATTTGTAGATCAACTTATTTGAAAAGTGCTTTGTGTGATAAACACTAAGTAACAAGATTACAAAGAGAGTTTGTGTTTCCACACAAACTCAGAAACAGCCCCCAAAGAACACAACCCTCTCAATTTTTTTGATAAGATATTCCAGTACATAGGCAGGCCTGATAGTGTCATCACTAACATTAGAAGCTACGAAGTATAAGCTTATAACAATCTAAATTAAAACAAAATAAACTTGTGCAGGGCTAGTGTTTTGCCGACTTAATTGTAGCCAATTGTTTGACGGACTGTTGTTTATATAACGCTTAATACATTGTTAATAAACTGATTGTTTTCAGAATGGAATAATGTATTAGATTAGATGATTATCTAATTAACAGTGACATGAAAGAAAAAAAAATCAATGAAAAAAAAACGATATCACATTAATAGCCAACAATGATCTATTTTAAAAAAACATATCACACGGACAAGAAGAAGCGTGGGCAATAGATCGCTCTATCTTGTTTAAACAAACTGTATATATCAATTTAATAAAAATAAACATTCAAGTAGCTAATGAGTAATTTCTCTTTTAATAATGATAGAGAAGGAAGGGAAATATTTATCCCACCCCAATATCCCCTTATCTCGCTCTCCTCTCCCGACAAAACTCCTGATTCTTTTTAAACAATCGTTCATTGTTACTAACAATACATAAATCAAGTTTTCTTGATTTAGCGTGGTCGAGAGGCCAAGTGCGGCTTGAGCTTGGCTTGCTTGAAGGGGGCTCGAGGTTCGACACCCGACTCGGGCAGAGTTGTGTTTACTGAGCGCCCAAAGGCAGCACGGGAAACTAACTCCTAGATACTCCCTCCCCCCCACTGGTCCACAAATGAGATTGGACCAAAGCGCTCTGAGCATGCTATCAGCATGAAAGTAGCGCTATATAAAAGCTATAATAATAATGTTTAAAAAAAAACAGCAATTAGTCTACTAATTCTTGGTAACTAGATATTTTGTTTGATATCAAATAAGGGAAATATGTTGTACATTATCAGATAATATAGTTAAAAGGGATGGAGTTTTTTTTCTCCACAATTAGATAATAAGTTGTTTGTAAACGTAAAAAAAATAGAGCCGTTTTAAATTTCACAACGAGGTACTAATTCTGATTGTAGTTTCCACTTACGAATTCGACAGCTACCAGACGAATTATATAAATATGTGCAGTAACTTAATAAGGTACATATAAATAGTACTGTTGTTGTTTTTTTAATAATTGTTATGGATAATTCAGTAGATATAGTATCTTGTATAACAGAAACCACTGGTAATTATACTGTCAATGTACATTTTTTGTACATTCCTCTTTAGAAATGACATAACAGTACTATCGCTAGAATTCAATTAGTAGTAAATATTTTAAAAAAAAATGTATTTTATTAAGAAAAAAAAAACAACATCTAACTAATTTTATTTTAAAAACAAAATTGTTCGCATTTTAGAAGGTAAAAAATATATATATTATGTTATTAAAAGATAAGCTATACTGAGACAGGCGAACCGTACAGAGGATTGCTAGATACCTGTGCCGAGCTATAACAGATTAATCTCAGTACGGAGCCTTGATGCAAGGAGGCTTACGAATGGTGTGCATTATAATCGTCGTCTCAAGAGCAGAGTTATTGCAACAAAAACGTCGAATGAACGATGAAATATAGTATCGATATCATAGTAATAATTGAACTCTGGTCCTTGCCTACAATGAATAACATAACTAATGTTTCATATGTTTCACTATTGAAATTAATGAGATAAGCTTTCATGAATTATTTCATTTACGAAATTAGCATTTTTTAACTTTAGAAAACTGAAAAAAAATTAAAGCTGAAAAACAATATGGAAAGAAAGAAACTTAATTGGATAGCTGGAAAGTCTTTGGGTTTGTTTTTACCAGGCAATGTTAAGAAGAAAGTTATTTTTATTTTTTTTCGTGTTTTTTTAATTGGATAAAGCCCTACACAAGTCAAACTTTAGCTCCTTTCACCTTCAAGCTTTCTCTCCCCTTTTCCGGCTCCAAACTCTCAATCTCGCTCCTGGCATCATTTCTCCAGGCAATCAAGACTTTTCCTCCATTGCTTTTCTATAGAAGTTTTTTTCTCCTACAGTAACTCTTTAACGAAAGCAAACACATCTAATGGCCAATTAACACCGGGGCCATTTCCGGCCTGAAATCCTTTCGGACAAAGGCGACAAGGAAATCTTCTTGTTGCTTTTTTTTTTCCTTCATCCGTCCATCTTTTTTTTAAACTTCTTTTTGGCTTTCTTTTTCTTTTTTTTTCTCTTCCATTGAGATAACCACTGAGGGAGTCTATGTGAGATCTACTGAGAGAGCCAATGATATGAACACTGTGAGAAGCAATGAGAGGGTCACTGATTGAGCCGCTGATCGTCACTGATTGAGCCACTGAGAGATCACCGATTGAGCCACCGATCGAGCTACTGAGAGAGTCACCAATTGAGCCACTGAAATAAGTAAGCGAAGAGCTTTACTGACGAAAATTCTGTCAGAGCTAGGTAATAAAACATGTTGGGATGTACAAAAACATAGACAGTGATAAAGACTAATGTCGACAAAGATATTTCTTCAAGTTATCCATCATCACCATCACCATCATCATCATCATCCTCATCATCATCATCATCATTTGTTCGATGACTTGCGTCACAGAACGACTTGGCGCAGCCTTTTTTTTTTTTTTTTTGGCTCAGCCGTTTTGAGGAGGTGTTCTTTTTGCTCAGCCGAATTGAGGAGGTGTTCTTTTTGGCGCAGCCGTTTTTTTTTTTTTTTTGGCGCAGCCGTTTTGAGGAGGTGTTTTTTTTGGCTCCGCCGTTTTGAGGAGGTGTTTTTTTTTTTGGCGTTTTGGCAATGGTCATTATAAGGCTAAGGCTTAATTTTGACTTAAAGCCTTAGCGTACAGCGCCCAACTTTCATAGCCCTATAGGAGTACAGAAACCACTAGCCAAGAAGGCAAGTTTTAAATTTACTTGGCATTGCTTTAAGTCAACAATAAAAAATTAAAGTAAAAAGTATTTCTATATAGTCAATTAGTATTCGCTTCTAAAAAAACGTTTTCCTTTTAATAGTATGACATGTATAATAATAATAATAATAATAAATAATAGGCTTGTCTTCGAATCCGAAGATTAGTGAGGAATACAGTGTTTCCCGTGGCTGTGCACCATTGTCCGCAGGTAGTCGGTTTAGACGACGCAGACGACGAAAAGAAAATGACATGTATAGTATGTACTGTAATATCGTATAATAGTTTGTACCAACTAAAACTTCTTTCAAAGACATTGAAAATTTGAAATAAGGCTCCCCCTTCCCCCTCCCAAAACCGCCTTTACTTTGTCCAACTAAAGTCAGGTTCCCGTTACAGAAGGAATACCGAAATTCAAAATCCCAATTTTCATTGAGATCCGAACCCAAGAATCCAGGTAAGAAAGCCAAGCGCTAAATCACTCAGCCACCGAACCCCATTCTCGCCTATCAATTTTCAATCGATCTAAACCTGGGACCCTCGATCTGGAAGCAAATCGCTTTACATTTCTGCCACCTCGACCATTGACTAAAAAAAACAGACTTCTTTAAAAATAATAAAGTCACCATTGAGTAATAAAGAACATTCCACACAACAATGAATCTAGATTATTAAGAGTTTTTTTTTTTAAATATTCTTTTACAAGATTAATTAATAAAAAAAAATTCACATGTAGTCTTAATAGAAAAAGGCGATTAGGCGAATAAATCCTTTTCGAATATTGATTTAGCGTTCCTTATCATGACTACTGTGTATAGCTCTTTCTAGCTCGGAATAACGAGAAATCTCTAAGCTCTTTATTTCAATGAAAGGCTAAGCTCCTAATTAGCTCTTGCTGGCGATCAATGAAAACTTTCTGAGTTAAATGGAAAAAATAATAATAAATGATAGTAAAAAGACCTCGTGTTACAGTATGTCGTTACAGTATTTTGCTACAGTATGTTGTTTCAGTATTTTGTTACAGTATGTTGTTACACTATTTTGTTACTGTATGTTGTTATAGCATGATGTTGCAGTATGTAGCTTCAGTATTTTATTACATTATGATGTTGCAGTATGCTGTTACAGTATTTTGCTACAGTATATTGTTACACTATTTTGTTACTGTATGTTGTTATAGCATGATGTTACAGTATGTTGTTATAGCATGATGTAACAGTATGTTGATACAGTATCTTAATATGCAATTAACAATTATTAATTTGAGAGGTTATTGTTGCTACATAATGTAAGTGTAACTAGAACAGCGGTTCTCAAACTTTAAGGCTCGGCGACCCTTTTTACACTCCCCCACTGTTCCGAGACTCCCCCCCCCCCCCCGCACACAGCGATAGAAGAATAGACAAAATACAATCCATATTTTCGATTGTCTTAGGGGTCGCGACCCACAGGTTGAGAACAGCTGAACTAGATTAAGCAAAATAAAAAAAAAATATCCTCTTTAAGAAAAAAAGGTTATCTAAAGGGGAATAACTCCATCCTTAAAACTATTTCTACAATAATGTACAAGTTATTTCCCTTATTCGATATCAATCATAACAATTAGTTCCCCTTTTCAGACTTTGTTGCCTATAGGGCCTAGAGCAGATGATGTAAAGTTTACCCGTTTCTGCGGCCTACGTTAAAAAGTAGCGGGGAAAGTAAAGGTGGTTGGTAGTTGTGCTGGCCACATGACACCCTCGTCAGATGAACTTAACATCATCTGCCGTATAGACCACAAGGTCTGAAAGGGGAACTTAACTTTTTTTAAAATTCAGTTTATCTGTGGCAGTACTTACAAAGAGTAATACTTTGACAGCGAATTGTAAAACCTCTCTGTCTGTCTGTCTGTCCCCCCCTCTCTCTCTCTTTCTGTCTTTCTCTCTCTTGTTCTCTATCTCTCTCGCTCTCTCTCTCTCTCTCTCTTTCTATATCTCTCATTTTGTATCACTCTCTTGCTCATTCTCTCTCTCTTTCTCTCACTATCTATCCCACTTTCTCTTTCCCTTTATCACTCTCTCTTTTTTTTCTCTCTCTTTCTTTTTCTTTATCTCACACTTTTTCTTTCTCTCTCACTCTCTCTATCTCTTTCTCTTCCCTGTCTCTCTCTCTCTCTCTGCTCTTTCGTAAATTTGCAGTCGAGAAATTTAATTTGAAAAATATCCAAACATCTTTCTCTTCTCTTTCCCCTCCTTCTCTTTCTATCCTCCTCTCCTCTCCTCTCCAACCCCAACGCCTCCTTCTGTCCATATCGATTAGCCCATTACTATTGGTTAAAGAAGTCACGTGTGAGGGATCTACTTTGTTCACCAAGTCTTTTATCCCCAGCATGCGCGCATTAATCTCTGGTTCAGAGGGAGTAAACAGTCTCGGCGCGAAGGAAGATTTCGGGACGCGGCCATTGGAGCTGTCGTTCGAACGTGACGTTTTCAAGATGGAGGGGAGACAATTCCTCAGTTTATTATCAGGAGGAGTGTTTTTGAAAAGATTCCTAAAGCTAATGAGGCGGTGACTTAGCGTTTATCCTTTTAATGGAACATCGGAGAAGAGTGGCTGGCCCAGGATAGGGAGAACGCGGAGGCTTAAGTCAATAGTCCACAAGCGACTAACTTTATTGGCAATATATTAGCAAGAGAGAATTATTAAGCTGGGCTTTTCCCTAAATGATTTGATTGCTATTTTGAATTTCTCACGATATTCTACTCTTGTCATATACATATATATATATGTAGTGGGAAGCGTGGTTGAGAGGCTAAGTGCGGCTTGAGCTTTGCTTGCTTGGCTACCTTGAAGAGGGCTCGAGGTTCGACACCCGACTCGGGCAGAGTTGTGTTTACTGAGCGCCCAAAGGCAGCACGGGAATCCAACTTCTAGATACCCCCTCCCCCCCCCCCACTGGTCCACAAATGAGATAGGACCAAAGCGCTATGAGCATGCTATAAGCATGAAAGTAGCGCTATATAAAAGCTATAATAATAAATAAAAATAATAATAATAATAATATATATATATATATATATATATATATATATATATATACTTCAGATTTTTTCTTCCTTGTAGCATCGATTGGTCTTTCACCTCCCATTTAGTCTGGGTCTACAAATACAAGTATAGTAAAGTTTCCCTTTCAGGCCTTGCGACCTATGGGACAGATGTTGGTTGTAAAGGTCATGGTGTTCTCTTGCCTACGGTTAACAAGAGTGTCATGTAGCCAGCACAACGACCAACCGTCTTTACCTTTATAACCAATGTCAGCTAACCTTTACAGATGTGTTTACTCAGAGGCACCCTAAAGATCTGGAAATGAAAAGCCCCAGTCTTCATCAGGATTCGAACCCGGGATGTCTCATTTCAGAAGCCAAGCACTTTACCACTCAGCCACTAAGTGACATAAAATATAATTGAGTGAAAGAATTATTGTTCCGAATGATGTGTTTTGTTCCTAGGCGTTAAAGTGCCTGACCCAACTTGTCCATCCAAGTGTAACAGGTATCACAGGCTGAGAACTACTGACAAGGGAAGTTCTAAGGCTGATTATAATATTGCCAAATATATGCTAAACATATTGGTATTACCTTGTGGCTGAGATCCTAGAAGCGAGGTAACCTCCTGGGATTTGGGTCACGATGTAGCCCCAGAAAAACGAACTGTCCACCACTCCTACAGTCTCAGGTGTCCAGTTAAACTCAGGCTCCTGGAGAGACAAGGGAGACACGTTAGCAGTTGAATGAGGATAAATAGATAGGTTGGTAGGTCGAGAGATCGATAGATAGCTAGATAGATACAGATAGATAGATTGATAGGTAGATAGATAAAGATAGATAGATAGATAGATAGCATGGGCGCCCGCAGGGGGGTGCAAGGGGGTGCACTTGCACCCCCCTGGATTCTGAGTAGTCAAATTTTAGTAATTTTTTCGCACCACCAGATCAATTAACTTCTAAGTAGCAGCTGAACATGTAGTGCTTCCATTGGATAATGTAGTAGTAGATTAGCTCAGGCGTATGGAATGAATGGCCAACTATGTACGTGCGTGCCTTTGAATTGTGAGTAGCCATATTGTAGCCAATTTAAAAAAAATATTTTATAATAAAATAAAATCATCCAGATGTGTTTTTTATTACGTAGATGTAGATTTAGACAGAATCCATGGGGATGCAAGCATGGGCGTCCGCAGGGGGATTCAAAGGGGTGCACTTGCACCCCCCATGGATTTTGAGTAGCCAAATTCTAGCCATTTTTTGCATCATCAAATCAATTAATTTCTAAGTAGCAACTGAACAAGTAGTGCTTCCACTCGTTAATGTAGTAGTAGAAATAAGCAGATAAGGTGTATGGAATGGATGGCCAACCGTTTATGTGCGCGCCTCTGAATTCCGAGTAACCACATTTTAGCCATTTTTAAAATAATGAAATACATCTTCCAGATCTGTTATTTTTGTATTACGTAGATCTAGATTCAGTCAGAATCCAGGGGGGTGCAAGTGCAATATCATGTACCCCCCTACGGATCCCCGTTCATTATAATGCAAGAGTTTAATAAATTAATATTTATGAAAATTTGGTCGTCTAAGTTTTAAAAGCCTATCATTAGAATATTATAAAGTGTAGTAATTTTAAAAGAAGTACTTCCACATAAAAAACAGTTGTAAAGATAGAATAGGCAAATCTGTAATTCATTTTCGACCATGCACGATTTATTATAGGCTTGCTGTTATAAACTAGGGTGTCAAATATTCTATAGCGTGTTTGCACATAGCTATAGTCAGGCCTAGTATGAATGCCAAAATGTCGACCTTCACAAAACATTTTGTGTTGTGATTTAACAGAAGGCATGAGATCCGCTGGTCGTCCACTGCTGAGGTATACTGATGTATGCAAACGCAACATAAAGCTCTTCAAAATCGACATCAACAGCTGGGAAAAAGTGGCACTGGATAGATCCACATGAAGAGCGAGCATTTAAGGAAGGTCCTGGATTGCAGGACCACAGTAGTAGTAGTAGAAAGAAGGTTGAAAGTACAAAGGATTGGCTTCTTTAGTCACATAAGAAGTTGCAAATGGAAACAATTGTCTTGACGTAAAATGTTACAATTATTTGTTTATATTTAGCTAAGGTCTAGACAATTTTATTTTTTTGCCAATTATCTTTTGATGTGATAAATACTATATAGTTGCGTTCGGTGTCAGCGCTCGATAAAACAGCGGGTTAAACACGTTCACCAGTTTACAATAGAAGAAATACGAGAATGTTCTTCACATGTCGTCATTCGAGTCAAAACGTTGATTTGGATCAACAGAGCACTGGCAGCAACAACAGCCCCAAAACTACAAGCTGCAGCATCATGAATTAACTGCATTTGTTGGGTATTTTAGTGATGAAACTGCAGATATCTCAGGCACTGAGCAGATGTCTTTGAGTGTTCGGTTTGTAGATTGCGATTGTATTCATTAGCTTAGTTCCTGTGGTTCAGAGAGACATGCTACATGTGTCTAACGGCATTGTAAGTCTAGACATGGACAAACTACTCGGCCAAGGCTGCCCCGTGATGGCTAGAAATCTTCTTCCGTATCAGTCCCTACAAATAGCGTTGATACTACATTTACCTCTTTGTGTGAGACACAATGAACTGAAAAATACGAATCTATTCAACTTCAAGCTTAAAGTCTCAACTTAGAGATCATTGACTGTTTGGCGGATCTTAAATTTACGACTGCAGGTGAACCAGATAAACTGCACTTGTGTAGTAAATGTCTCCTCCTCTTGTGTTTCTGATTTGTCTTTTCATTGTCGTCAATTATTCATCTGTTCTTGAACCAGTTTCTATGGTGTTGCAGTCTTTCCAACTTAACATAGTGGCCGCTCAACAGCAGCTCAGCAGTAACATTAATGGCATAATGAAAAAACATCTTGACCATCCTGAGGAACACGTCAGAGATGTCATCTTGAGGAGGGAGAGACTACTGGCAGAAAAAACATGATATTGGATGATATTGAGTTGTTACCGCCGAGAAAAAAAAAACACGTTGGGATTTTGGGAGTTATTACAGAATACGGCTTTACATTACATATTTTAATTCTTAAGTTTCTTCATTACTTCTCGGGGGGGGGGGGCGAGTGGGGGG
>JADKLZ010001483.1:27057685-27067761 GCA_021533235.1 Biomphalaria straminea
CCCCCCCCCCCCCCCCCCCCCCCCCCCCCCCGATCCGTCAGTGCTTGCACCCCCCTGCAAAAAATCCTGCGGGCGCCCATGATAGATAGATAGATAGATAGATAGATAGATAGATAGATAGATAGATAGATAGATAGATGGATAGATGGATAGATATATAGATAGATAGATAGATAGATAGATAGATAGATAGATAGATAGATAGATAGATAGATTGATTGATTGATTGATTGATTGTGACTGACTAACAAATAGGTAGATAGAAAGATAGATATATAGATTAATTGATTGATTGATTGATGGGCTGTGACTGATAGATAGATATATAGATAGATAAACAGACAGACAGACAGACAGACAGACAGAGAGATAGATAGATAGATAGATAGATAGATAGATAGATAGATAGATAGATAGATAGATAGATACAGAGATATAGAGAGGGGGAGAAAGCGATAGAGATAGACAGAAGGAACAAAAGGAGGGGAGAGAGAGAGAGGAGGGGCCGAGAAGAACAAAGAGAATAATAGAGAATAGTTAGAGAAAGAAAGTGTAGAATTTAAGAAAAAAAACAAAAGAGGATGAGAGGGATGGAGACAGAGTTATGTATGCAAGGAGTAAAGAAAAGAAAATGAAAGAAAGACGTTTTATGAGGTTCTGTGCAAACAGTGGCCAATAGAAATCCCTAGAATACAAACTTTATCCTTAACTCTACGTAGAAATGTCAGATCCTAAAACCATTGCGCAGTTTATCTCAGTTATTAGACTAGCTATTCAACCCGTCATTGTTCGGAATAATAACAAAGAATACATCAGACGAAGCAATAAAAGATCCAAGAAACAAAAAAAAAACATTAACTTGAATGGCAGATAAAATTATTCCTAATTTTCCTCTAAAACATGAATAATTGTAAGAAAAAAAAACTGAACTTAAAGTTTAATAAATTAGCTTTTTATCTTCCCACTCGCCATTTCCCTCTTTCCATCATTCCTTTTCTTTCTGAAGTTTTCTCGTCAGCCGGAAACACGGAGATAAGAATTACAAAATTATTCCAAGATGATTATTCTAATTGTTGTTCTATCAAATGTCAGAAGCCGAGAGCTGGAGAATGCGTCATTGTTGGATATTTCAAAATGGCTTGATACATTAAAACCTTATAATTAGCTAACATTTTTAAAAAAGTGGTAGAGATAAACTTTATTGAAGCAAAATCCTTATGTTTTAGAAACGAGCCCTGCTCTGTGATAGTAAGTGTATGTGTTTTGAATGGCTAGTAGAGCAGTGTGTGTGTGCCTGTGTATGAAGTGACCAGTTGACCTTCAGAGTGCATGGTTGAGTGAACAGCATAGAAAGTGTGTAAGTCAGGGCTGTGTGTAAGGGAGGTCAGAATAAAGAACAAGATGATACAGAAGAATGATACACAATAAAAGTGAATAACTGAACTCATTATGTTAGACTTATTAATTTAAAGTGTGTCTATTACATGCTCCTTGTCGACTCAATGCTTCTGTTAAAACCTAAAAATATACAGTTTGAGGATCTTTTTAATACATAGACCAAAATGTTTAGAACTTGCTCTCTCTTAACTTCATTCAGACCACAGGCTTCACTATGTTAAAGAATAATATCAGGACCCACGTTTTCGAAACGCATCTAGGTTAGTTTGACATTTTACTTTTATTTTTTGTGTCTTTTATATTTTCATAGCGACCTGGGGCGATGCCAATCGCTATACAAGTCCAGAACACTGACCTACGACGTCACAACCTGTGGGCAACTAAGACCATCTGCTCGTTACAACATCACGTGTCTGAGGTCACGACATGTGACGTGTCAACGTGCTATTGGTCTTAACTGCCCGCAGGTTGTGACGTCGCATATCAGTGTTAAGGACTACTTTAATGATTGTTTTTGCTCGAGCCTACCTTAGGTTTGTTAACAGTGCTATATAAACTGAATAAAAATAATTATTTGAAATGCTATTGATTTGCATCTAAAACACTTGCGGCGCTTTTAGATTTGATCAACTATTGTTGCAACTACGTGCAGTTTGAGTTTAACTTTTCAAAAATACATTTTTAGCGCTTTTTTTTAAGAGTAAAAGGGCCGGAAAGATGGGTGGAGAGAGAGAGAGAGAGGGGGGGGAGATGATTGAAATTGCGTTGGGAATTGTGGTCAAAAGCAATGTGATTGACCACTTACGTCATCGCTCGAGCCCAGATCCATTTATTATCCATTGCTAGCGTCCTAAGCCATCCGTGATGGAGGTTTTGTTTTGCTTTGATTTAGAACAAATAAATTGTCCATTATCCACTTGTGGCGGATGAAAGAGTTGGCGATCAAGGTGCTGGGGAGAAGGGGGGGGGGCAGGAGGGGAAGAGGACGACGTTACAACATGCTGAGACTTCAGGTTCACGAGAAGTATGTCTCTCTCTCACTCACCTTCCTCTTTAATTCTCTCTCTCTCTCTCTCTCTCTCTCTCTCTCTCTCTCTCTCTCCTCTATCTCGCGACGTTTTGTTTATTTCTTTCAAATTTTTCTCCATCCATCTTTCTGACTATGCCTCTCTGTCTCTGTGTCTTTCTCCCTTCTCTTTATCTCTCTCTCTTTCTCTCATTTTCCCGATGCTTTGTTTTTCGTTCATCTTTTTTTCTATCTGTCTCTCACTCTCTCTCTCTCTCTCTCTCTCTCTCTCACACACACTATTTATCTCTCTCTAGCATTCTTTCTCTCTAACTCTTTTTTATGTTTTTTTTTCTAAGTTTATCTCTCTCACTATTTATCTTTCTCTTTTTTCTTGTCCCTCTCTTTTCTTACTTTTATCTCACTAATGTAATTCTCTTTATCTATTTCCAGTTCCATCTTGTTTCTCTTTCGCACTTTATTTCTCTACCAGATGTCTCTTTTTATATCTTTCAATCTCCCTCTCCGTTTCTTTTTCCTTCTCTCTCTCTCTCTCTCTTTCTATTATTATTATTATGTTAGAAAAAAACGAGTATTCTTTCTCTGGCGGATCCAGGGTCGAGTTTCGTTAAAGGGAGACAAAATTCATCGTGTTCCATTTATCAGTTTCCACTGAGGAATTTTCTGGTGACGTGGCAGGTCTGCAGCAGTACCGCCCTCTGACAGGCATATTTTGCCAAATTAAACGCAGGCATAACAATTGTCCGCCTGTTGTCGATTTAGATTTTCTGTTTTGCAGTCTACGTCTGACCTCGGAAGCGGCTTTTCTCTTCCCGCGCCTTTGTAAGTGACCTCCAGCTATCTCGTTCGGGTAAACAGGTGCTCTCTTCTATGTCAGTAAAAGCAAGTTGGCGCCTTTAATGCAAATACAAACCCACAGACACACACACACACACACACACACAAACTATAAACTAGTTTGATAAATTTTGAAAAAATAGATATCGAGATGAACAGATAGTATAATAGACAGATAGTAAGGTAGACAGATAGCAAGATAGACAGATAGACAAATAGAAAGAGTGAAATAGACAAATAGAAAGAAAGACAGACAAATATCAAGATAGCAAGATAGACAGACAAACTTTAAAGAAGAAAAATCTTTAAAAAATTAAAAAAAAATATAATTAATTTTTTAAAAAATAAACTATTATTATTTTGATGTATTTAATTAATTAGAAAATGTAATTAATGTTATTGTTTCATTAAGAAATGTTTATCATGGTTTACGGCGACAGACTTCAAGACAATCCCGCTAGCGAGTAATTCCCTATTTGTAACTATTTTTAACTTCGCGTGCAGGAAGTGAAGAGAAAAAATAGGAATTTAAAAAAAAAAACGCCGAAACAAACAGAATTAGGGCGTGAATTCAATGTTTACACTTCGGCCCGCGTTACATCTCATCATCCAGCTGGTGTATAGACCTTAGCGGGGAGGGGGGGGGGACACAAAAGCTGGGAGTTTGTTTGCCGGACCGGCGCTCGGTCTTTAACAAATCAGGAACCCGTTTTGTTCTTATTAAACTTTTAAGTAAACACCCATTACTCCATGGACGTGAAATCCCTACACTGCGTATCGATCGGAGCTTTTTTATGTTCTTTTTAACTACGGAGTGAATGGGTTAATTTTTATCAACGTCATTTAAGAAATAAAGCAAAGAAATGTAGGCGGGATGTTATTACGTGGTGATCTAGAATCACTGAACGTAGAGACACTTTAGGACAGAAGAATGAAAAAGGAAAGTAACTATGATACATCAGCTAGGAACTTATCGCCGGTAACTACCAATCTCTGTGTTTTTTTTTTTCAAAGACATTACTATGGAGTGACCTCTCCATTGCTGGGGGAAAGCCTGGGCGGTAAATTTGCGGGTGCTGGGCTGATCACACGTCAGCACACGCCTCTCTTCCTTACTGACCGGGTCCAAAGGGATGGCAAGCCAACACAATTTGGGGACAGGTGGCTGCAGGAGTTTGCCAGAGAGCAGTAGTCTTACTAGTATCCGGCCACCTACGGGGCTCCAGGACCTGATATTCTGTTAGAGTTTACTCCCTTAGCCTTAGACTTACATGGACACACACAAGGCAGTGTGGCTACTGACCTAAGCACTGGATAGATATATCCACATGGAGAGAGAGCATAAAGGAGGGGTGTGACATAATGGGGAGTTAACTATTTTTGATGATTGTATAGTTAGGAGTGATTCCCCTTACGAAGTTAATAAAAGGCCTTGTAAACCGTGTTTAGTCGCCACTTGCTCTTGAGTTACCAGCTTGACCACTTGACCTGTGTTATGAATTGCATGTATTTTTTCTGTTATTGGTCGTGTGTCTTAGGGTACCATGACATTTAATAATTGTATGTTTAAGAAATAGGAGAGCCTAAGAAGCTACAAGTGGACTCTGAATTTAGAATCTACCATAAAAGTGAACGGATCTTTTGTTGTTTGTGGAACATGATAATAAGCCAGCACATTTATCTTATAAAGAATGTAAGGCTTTAAAAAAACATATAATATAAACGACATTAAAAACCAAATATGGCTGCATTTTTGGTTTAAGCCGAGAAACAAAAAATATTGTTATTCTAGACATCGAGATTGGACGATTGACGGGAATATTTACCAAAGAGATAAGAAAATTAATTGTGGGTAAAGCTATCTACAATGTTGCTCACATTTTAATTACAGAAATGAGGCATTTTTAGACGCAATATATATATATATATATATATATATATATATATAAGTCAATATCCCATAAGATAATGTAAGTAATAGATCCACAAATTTCACAAATTGTATCAGGTCAATTTCATTTTGTTGCTGTACATTTACAGTGGCCCGCGACACCTGTGTCGGAAATCAAAATTGCCCGCGGGTCGAATTAGGTTGGGCATCACTGATCTAAAATATCATGATGTCCGATTTTCATTTTCTCATCCGGTTTCTGAGATATCTTAACTCTTTCTTTCCGTAATTATTTACCACATTCTGATGGAATCGACGTTGGTATCGTCGGTCAGGAGAGAAAGAGTTAACGTGACGGACGGACAGACAGGCCACACAAAAGTAATAGCGTCGTCTCCTCTTTCGGAGGCCGCTAAAAACAACAGACGAAGCCATGCTCTTTAGCGCTCATTAAAAAGCCTTTCTCTTTAACATAAATTAAGAAGCCATTCTCCTTAGTACAAAGCAAGTGCCTTGAGAATACTTCTATTTAAAGCATTGAAATGACAAGAGAACATGTTTTAATTAGAATTTATTAGAACACTCTTAAGTGTTGCGTTCCATGTCACCATGACTTTTGGAGTCACCTTGACCCTTTTATTTATTCTTCCCAGCTCCATGTTTTTACAAGTAATGTCGTGCAGAATTTAGAATGAACCTATGACGTCAGCTTCATGGCACGTGCATGTTTCATTTTTTTGTGATTTCACTGGAGATCGATGTTCATCTACTTAATAATGAATGTAAGTCGGAGGTGAAGGTCAGAGAGACGGATGTCCTTGCAGACGAACGCGTTAGGTTTTTTTTGTCCACGTGATGATATTACCTGGTTTATTTTCGTGGCGATATGAAAAAAAAAAATTTGGTTTGGAACTATTAAGAATAAAAAAAGGCAAAAATAATACAAAGGAGTATTTGATGCTAACTACTGTGAAAAAAAGGCAAGCTTAAAATCTATGGCCATATTACAAGATCTTCGGGGCTCACAAAGACCTTCCTCCAGGGAACAGTAACAGGTAAAAGAAGAAGAGGCGGACAGAGAAAGCGATGGGAAGACAACATAAAAGAAAGGATGGGCCTACCATTGAAAGAAGTTCTAATCAGGGCAAAGGATAGAGAGGAATGGAGAAAGACGGTTTACAAGTCTTGCTTGGTGCCCCAAAGGTCCACAGACTAAGAGATAGGTAACAGGTAACTGGTAACAGGTAACTTTGTGAGAGGAGTTTGTCGTGTTGTACCGAGACCAATCGTTATAGAGGGCGTCAACACTGACCTGCATCGTCACAATCTGTGGGCAGCTTAGGCCAATAGCTGGTTACCACAGTCTGTACGACCCGGTTACGAGCTATTAGTCTAAACAGCCCACTAATTGTGACGTTACAGATCAGTAATGATAACTTCTAGAATGAATGGTCTTGGTTGTATGTGTGACAATTAATGTTTTTATATATTTATCGGGAAATGCTTCTTATATTAATTATTGAGATCCCATAAATGCGATGATTCCTTTTTATTTAATTCTGATTCTGTGGCATTTTGTGGCAATTTATGTCTCGAGAGACGATCTTTTCCCCTTGCAAGCTCTTGTGTGACTAAAGAGGCCGATCCTTGATACACAGCTGCGATCGCAGGTTGGGCATATGTAGTCACCAGGCGCCGTTGCACTTTCACCCTTCTTCTGCTTCTGTTGTGTATGGCATCTGCAATTAAAGACCCCTCCTTTATGCTCTCTCTCCATGTGGATCTATCTAGTGCCACCTCTTCCCAGTTGCTGGTGTCGATCTTAAAGAGCTTCATGTCCCGTTTGCATACATCTGTATAACGTAAAAGTGGGCAGCCAGCGGCTCTTCTACCTTCTATTAGATCGCCATACAGAATATCCTGTGGGAGCCGACCTACTGGCATTCTACGAACGTGGCCAAGCCAGCCAAGGCATCTGCTGTTGATTACTTCTTCTAATATTAGTAATGATAGAAACAGAATTATCACACCGGAAATTATATGAATGACTTAATAATACACTAAAGAAACCTGTGTGTTCTCTTCTAACTTCTTTAATACAATGCTTCTAATTAGTATAAGTAAATTCTCAATTCAATAACTTGACTTGCATCTCATCCCAATCATGCGTGAAGCAGTGGCGTAGCTAGGGTAAGGGGAGGAGAGTTTGAAAATCCCTCCCGGCCTCTACTTAACCGAGGGGGGGGGGTAATGAGTGTTTTTTTTTATATAAAATATTAAATATTACGCAAAATTTAGGGGCTTACAAAGAGGTCAAGCCCCTAGGGCCCCCAAATGTTGGAAAATTCCTAACTACGCGAAGGTAATGGTTAGGATGTAATTATTTTCGATTCTAAAGGAACATCCGAAACTTCAAACAGAAGTATGATTATAATATGCAAATACTTTCCCGCCTTGACCAGGTGGACACATTTCTTTCTGTCTTGTCAGCCGTTCCTTTCTTTCACACCCATCACACGCAATCAGGGCCGGTCTTAAGCCATTGCAACCTATGCGGTCGCAGTGGGCCACTCGCTTTCATAGCCCCCGCGCTAATTCTATGTGTAATTGCAAAATATATACGAACAATTCCTAGAAATGTCCTGCACATTAAAATCTCCTAAAAACTCATAAAAAATCTTCTGAACAATAGACAAAACTGTCATTTGTGTGTGTGTGTCATTCATCACGGAAAGCGCCAATTCTACGCGTGTTAAAAAAAAAGGCATTGTCGGTTTTCATGTACAAAATGTAAAGATCGTAAGAATTTTCCTTTTAACCGGAAGTTCCAATACCTTATTTACTTTTACAGTCACTGGCTAATAAATATGCCATAGGTTGCAAGGTTTGTAAATAAAGTTAACTTGATATCAATTTTTTACTTAGAAAAGAATGAATAAAATGCAAAGCCGAATTAATTTTCCTTAATTATCCCTATTCACATCCAGACTAGGTCCCGCGAAATCAGTTTCGCACAGGGCCCCGCAATTGTTAGGACCGGCCCTGCACGCAATAACATGGTTGTCAAAGTACACGATGATGAGGATGATGATGATAAAGATGACGATGACGCTGATAATGATGATGGTGATGATGACGATAAAGACGGTGATGGTGATGAACTAGTTCACGCAATGACTTGGTAGTCATGGTATAGGATGAGGATGACAATGGGGATGAGGATGGGGATGATGAGGATGTCGTTGATGATGGTGATGATGATGATGAGAAAATGATACTCTTACATCATGCTGTAAGCCAACACACGCGTCTCCTTTCACTGAACACGAGTTGTTTTACCCGAAACTAAAATATATATTTAAAGTTGAAAATAAGAACATGACGCCCTCGGGACCTCCTCAAATATTTGTTTACAATCCGCTGTTACCAATAGGATATGTTTGAGCCTTCTATGCTTGTAGTATTAACTTCTCTGTCGTATGTAGTCATATAGGAATGTGGGGGGAAATATATTATCATGTATATTATCATATATCATGTATATTATACTTGGTTTAAATCATTTGAATTTCATACAAAAAAAATGTACACTACTTTTAATATTATGACCTCTCAGGGAGGTATTGTGTATCCAACAAGGAAATGTGCCATCACATCTGCACTGATCACGTTCTGTCATTATATTTCGTTTCCGGCATGCGCACTGACCATTCAATACAACTGGCGGCATTGTATTTTTCACTTTGTCAATTCAGTTTTTGTTATGTATTTTTTTTTTATTTGGGAAAATAAAAAAATGCAGATGAATGCAGGTTGCTTTACATGAGAGAAAAAATTGGGTCACGAGGAAAGAGAGGGGTGTGTGCAAGACAAGAGACCTCACGTTTGACCAGTTTGAGGCTTGTAATGGGAAAGGGGGGGGGGGGAGTCCGTTTGATGTAATACCAACCTGCTGCTTTGAAATTAATGCAAATTAAAAGTGTAATCCTTCACAGCTTGTAGAGGAGAAGCTGGGGAACACAGACAATTGTCAACGTCAGAGGCGTTGCCCAAAACTGTCAGATAATACCCTTCCTGCTCAAAATGTTTCTACGCCTCTGTATGTAGGTTTGGGACCCATAGAATTGGTGGCCTGGAGTCTGCATTCGGGGCTTTGTCAACTTGTCTTCAATAGCGTCTAAAGCAGCAGTTCACGATTTGCCAAGGGTCGCCTAAGACCATCGAAAATATGAATTGTTTTTGTCGATTCTTCTATTGCTGTGTGTGTGTGGGGGGGGGGGGGTCGCCGCAGAGTGGGGGATTGTAAAAAGGCATCGCCGATCATAAAAGGTTAAGAACTGCTGGTCTAAGTGTACACAGGTGGTGACTATAAATCTTTAAAGAAAAATAATAAAGCCACATCTGTGCGGGGGTTTCCCCGTTACCTTTGTGCACGTTCCGGGCCGTGATGTAACTTCCAAAAATTTGCATATTAAAGAGATATAGCCCAGACTGACCTTGAACTAGATCTTCTTGTGACGTAGTGTCTGCGTTTTATAATAGCTTCTCAAAATGTAGTTTACAAAGAACGGCTGCTGGTAAGCGTGTGTGTGTGTGTGTTTATAGAATTAATAAATAAACTGCTTTTGTCCTACACCTGCGTTTTGTGATACCTCCTTTATGTCCTAGTATACAATGAGAAACACTATTGTTTATGAGAGGACCAGTAAAAAAAATAAGAGAAAGACAGCAAGGCGCTGATTTTGTTTAAAACTAAGAATGTGAATAACTGAGCAGGGCCGATATCTACTGCCCTCTATAACTGAGCAGGGCCGATATCTACTGTCCTCTATAACTGAGCAGGGCCGATATCTACTGCCCTCTATAACTGAGCAGGGCCGATATCTACTGCCCTCTATAACTGAGCAGGGCCGATATCTACTG
>JADKLZ010001483.1:27067771-27081387 GCA_021533235.1 Biomphalaria straminea
GCCGATATCTACTGCCCTCTATAACTGAGCAGGGCCGATATCTACTGTCCTCTATAACTGAGCAGGGCCGATATCTACTGCCCTCTATAACTGAGCAGGGCCGATATCTACTGTCCTCTATAACTGAGCAGGGCGGATATCTACTGCCCTCTATAACTGAGCAGGGCCGATATCTACTGTCCTCTATAACTGAACAGGGCCGATATCTACTGTACTCTTCTTCCGATCAGAAAGCTTTCATTCACCTCCCAATAACACTGTCACATTTAAAAGCAATGTCACGCTCAGAAACACTGTCACGTTTCCCAGCGGAAAGGTCCCTAGACAAAATGTGTATCTTATGATAGGGTTGGTTGTATAGTCTTAGCTTACATTTTTAATAATGGCTAGAAAAAATTTATTTGGAACAATCGCCTTTGTTTCCGGTTTCGATTTCATCATTAGTGATGCGTTCTTTGTTGAGGATGTCTGAAGTCCATCTGTAACATCTGGTTTCCGTGGCTGGAATTCTTCGCCTTAGTTCTACGTTATAGAGTCCGTGATTCACAAGCATATTTCAAAGCTGTCATGGTCGATTCCGCCAAAGTCTGTAGCCGTGATCGAACGCCCCTACCGCACCCTCCCTTCTGGTTATGCCTCTGAGCCTTTGAGAACTGAGGCTAGAATAAAAATCAGGAATAGGATTTCGGTGGTCTCCACTTAAGAAAGGAAAAAGGCCAAAAATAATGTATTCTACTTCTAATTTACGGACTGAGCGGTAAGGCGCTTGGCTTCTGAACCTGGGGTCCCCGGTTCGAATCCGGTAAAGACTGGAATTTTTATTTCGGGATCCTTGGGCGCCTCTGAGTCCACCCAGCTCTAATGGGAACCTGACATTAGTTGGGGAAAGTAAAGGCTGTTGGTCGTTGTGCGGGCCACATGACACCCTCGTTAACCGTAGGCCACACAATCAGATGACCTTTTACATCATACGCCCTATAGACTACAAGATCTGAAAGGGGAACTTTTTTTTTACTACTTCTAATTTACACACATCCTGTTCACCCAAAAAATTTCTTAAATTTAGATTTTTAAAAAAAATGTATTTTTGTGTATTTCAAGTTCGTCTATACTTCCACTTGTCAATGAAATGTATTGATTGATCATTTTTAACATTCTACGCACTTTAGACTGACTGATTAGTAACGCGATAGTTAATATTTTAAATCTATTGTTGTTATTACATCGGCTAGTTTATTTGAAACTTAGAAATAGATTTTGAAGGCCAATGTCTCTCTTCGTTAGTAAAGACATTAGAATCTCTGCAAACATATGTTCCGGAATCTTAAAATTGGAACCAGTATAATCTGACCATGTGGAGTGTCACCAGAGAATGCTGACCATGTCCTCCAAAACTGCTTTCTTTACCAAGAGGCCCCTACAAGACACGGTCACCAAAACACCCCAATAGAAAGCAAACTATATGGAGCGCTCCCTGATTTGGAAACCACTGCTCAGTTCATCTCATATATTGGTCTAGCCATCTGAACGCTCCAACATAAAAATGAGAACAAAGGAAAAAAAAAGAAGAATCTCTGTAATGTAGAACGTACGTGAATGTAAAAACTAGACATATACACTCTCTTCGGAGAAAAAGAATCTAGACCTTATAACCTTATGACATTTTTGCCGTGATGACAAAGTCAGCTCGAGTTAGCTCACAGATCTGCTTAGCGGTCTGCAGACGAACAGAAAATTGATGTTTATCACAGAAAATTTGTCATACGTTTTGTCAGGTTGTATTTCAACAAGATGGCATATGACAGTTCGTGACAGCACAAGAGAATGGAGGAGATCATCGCTAAATAAGTTCTGGCACGCACGCTCATAAAAAACAAAATAACTCTGTAAGGTCTTAGTCTTCTTGCATTGGCAATGTCTGTGCTTAGAAACATTAGGGTTTTTTTAGGACTTGTATCCAGGGCCGGTCCTAACTATTGCGGGGCCCTATGCGAAACTGATTGTGCGGGGCCTTGTCTCGGTGGGAATAAGGATAATAACTAAAAATTAAGATTTTTTTAAATTAGAAAATAAGTTCGACTTTGAATTTGAAATGTATTCATTCTTTTATTAAGTACTAAAATACGAAAGAAAAACGCCAGAGAAGGAAAGCAAGGCAAACGACACTAACTCCAGCTGGAATTACCTGCCCAGAGTGCGGCCGAACATTCCGGGCTCGCATAGGTCTCACCAGCCACATGAGGAGGCACAAAACCCCAGTGCAAAGCCCTCAGCCCACTGGATGACAAAGTGGTCATCATCGAACCACGATGGACGAACTATATATATATATATATATATATATATATACTAAAAAATGCGATCAAATTTCTTTTAGATTACGAACCTTGCAACCTAAGGCATATTTATATGTCATTGCTAGTGACTATAAATAAGTACTTCGATTAATGTGAAAACTCGCCAAATTATAAAAAATTATTATCATCTTATCCCCTATAATACATACGTTAATTGAAAAAAAGCAGAAAATGCATTTTTTCTTTTATCGCGCGTAGGATATATAACGTGTTTTAAGTTACTTAGATTACGTACTTTGGTACCTCATTAAATATAATGCTATTAAGATGTAAATATTTTTTCTCTAACAAAGAATAATCAATATTGAATTAAAATGTTTATATATGCATATATAGGCCTATATCAGGGCCGGTCCTAGACCATTGCAACCTATGCAACTACACCAAGCTACATTAAACTTTCAACAAACATTCTTATCCGAAAAAGACATTGACCAACCAGTTGATGACCTCTGGAATTTCATAAAAAACAATCTTAAAACATTATAGAAAATCATATACCAACTAAATACACATCAAACAAAATAAATACATGCTGATTTAATAATAGATTAAAGAAGCTTTGTAAACAGAAGGTAAACCTATATAAAAAAAATTAAAGAAACTAAGGCAGAAAGAGTTCATAAAAAGTATCTAAAAATTAAACACCTGACCCAAAAAGTAAGCAGACAGCTGCAGAGTGAATTCATAAACAATGTAATATCGAAAGATAACAACAAAAATCTATGGTCATACATTAAGTCTAAGAAAATGGAAACAACTGGCATAGCACCATTAAGAGGAGAAGACAACTTGACGCATAACTATAATGAAACTAATGCTACCATCTTAAACAAATACTTTGCATCAGCTTTCTCAGCCCCAGGAGACAAAGACATATTACTTAATCTGAACCAGGTGGATAACATAGGAGATATAGAATTACAAGAAAAGGGAATCCAAAAATCATTAGCCAACCTCAAACCTAATAAAGCATCCGGGCCTAGTGGCATTCTAGCTAGACTTCTCAAAGAACTAAGCAGTGAGCTAGCACCAGTGTTCAAAATACTTTTTCAGGCATCTCCTAACCAGGGCAGAGTACCAAGGGACTGGAAAGAAGCTAATGTCACCCCTCTATTTAAGAAAGGAGAAAAATCTGACCCAGGAAATTACAGACCAGTATCACTAGCCAGCATCACTTGTAAAATCCTAGAGCACATAATATGTAGCAACATCGTAAACCACTTAGACAAACATAATGTCCTTACTCCATACCAACATGGCTTATGGAAATATAGATCATGTGAAACACAACTAATTGGACTTATTGATGATTTTTCAAAAGGCTTAGACAACAGTGATCAAATAGATGCTATCTTACTAGATTTTTCTAAGGCTTTTGACAAAGTTCACCACCATAGTTTGCTAAAAAAATTAAAATATTTTGGCATTGATGGTCCACTGCATCAGTGGATTAACTATTTTCTGAAAGGGAGATAACAAACTGTAATAATAAATGGCTCTAAACCAACACCAATAACAGTAAACTCAGGCGTACCTCAAGGAACAGTCTTAGAACCACTACTATTTTTAATTTACATTAACATTAACGATATACCATGTTGCATTAGTTCAGGAACAAAAGTCAGATTATTCGCAGACGATTGCATAATATACAGAACAATAAAAACAACACAAGATACAGAAATTTTACAAAGAGAATTAGATAAGTTACAAAAATGGGAATCAAATCAGAGCATGTCTTTCCACCCAGAAAATTGTCAGTTAGTAAGAGTAACAAAAAAACTAAAACAAATTAATTCCACTTATTTTATTCATGGTAAAATAACGACACAGACTAAAAACGCAAAATACTTAGGTGTTATAATAAATAATAATAAATGAAAAACTGTCATGGAATCCCCCATACTGATGAAACAATAAAAACATCAAACAAAGCATTAGGGTTTATTAAAAGAAATTTCTATCAATCAAATAAGAACATAAAACTAAAATGTTATTTAACCTTGGTTAGGCCTATAATAGAATATGCATTCTCTGTTTGGGACCCCTGAACTCAAGAAAACATTAAGAAACTAGAAGAGACACAAAATAGAGCAGTGAGATTCATAACAAATCAATATTCACATTTGACTAGAGTAACACCTTTGGTAAAATCACTAAATCTAGAAAGCCTTCAGGACAGAAGACTCAAAAGTAAAGTAGCAATTATACATAAAACACTTAACCATAATCTTCAAATTCAAAAACAAAACTTAATAAAATACTCAGAAAGACACAAAGATAAAGGCACATTCCTCGTCCCATTTGCTAGGACAAATTTGTACAAAAGCTCCTTTTACCCTAGCGCTATTAGAGCATGGTGACTTGGCAGAATTTAAGTCATTGGCTAATATGCATGACTGAATGCATGACGCGTAGGACGTAATCATCTTCTTTTTTGAAGTAACGTCTGTATTGTATAAGAAGATAAGAGAGAGAGAGAGAAAACCACATTTATTGACGTTCTTTTGTGTGTTGTTGGGTTTCTTAGTAATTCTAACTTTTTTTTTTCAAAATCATTCAAGGAAAGTCAGCTTTTAATATTATTATAGCTTTAATATAGCGCTACTTTCATGCAGAGCGCATTGATCCAATCTCATTTATGGACCAGTGGGGGGGGGGGGGGGAGGGAGTATCTAGGAGTTTGTTTTCCGTGCTGCCTTGGGCGCTCAGAAAACACAACTCTGCCCGAGTCGGGTGTCGAACCTCGAGCCCCCTCCTAGGTAGCCAAGCAAGCCAAGCTCAAGCCGCACTTAGCCTCTTGACCACGTTGCCCACGCTTTGGCTGTACGTAATCTAGGTAACTTAAAACACGTAATATTATCTTCTCAGGTTACTTCCCGCTTAATAAGAATAGAAAACAATAGGGAAATATATAGACCACAACAAAACAACCACAACTACAACTTCTATTGCCCTCTCTAGTCACAAAACGACTATTGATTAATTCATTATGATGGCATGAATGCCTGGGCATTAGCTATGGTCGGAACAATGTCGCCCACACAGACGTTTTATCCACGCAGCTGATGTATTAAAAAAATCGGAAAATGTCGATACAGTCTACGTTCTACGGAGTCACAGCTCTGCCAGAGTGAAGAACTGGTACACAAATTGGTACAGCTTAATGTATTTTCATGTATCTGATATATATTTCGGTCAGTTTTTCTATACTCATTAAAATGCCCAAAGTTTACTGGCTTAGGGGTCAGTTACTCGCCTTTTTCTCCTTCTCTTGTAAGTAAAAACAGGTTTGCCGGACTCAATATCTCCGCCACACGTGAAGACAAGAAGTTGGACTGGTTTCAGTTGCTATTTGAGACGCATGCCAATTGGAGCTCGTAATCCTAGACTGGCTACCCACCTAGCAGAAGGAAAACTCTAAACCCAAACCTCTGCTATGCAGCTATACCCAAACATGGGAAGGGCTTTGGAAGTCAACCCTGACCCATAACCCAAACATGGGAAGGGCTTTGGAAGTCAACCCTGACCCATAACCAGTTTGCAGCGCTCAGAGTTATCTGTACTAAGTATACCTGGTCAGATCATCTATGTTTTATAACTTACCTATATAACATACACCTGGTGAGATCAAATATGTTTTGTAAATTACCTGTATTGAATCATTCAGGCTTATGACACCGTCTCCATCTAAATCTCTGGTACTGTTCTTAGTCATATCGAGAACGGCAACGCCCATGTTACAGCGGATCCCAAACGAAAGCAGAAAGCCCACAGAGCTCAGCAAAGCGATCTGGTATCTCTTTGCAACATTACACCTAGTGAAAGAATACAGATAATTAACATTAAACAAGAACCCCCCCCCCCAAAAAAAAAAAAAAGAAACAAGAAAAAAACTTTTTTTTGTCTATATCCAAAACTATTGTTACGTTTCTCTGTAGACCCCTGAACAAAACAATATGGCTAATTTAAGAACCAGACAACTTGGATTCTAATAAAACAAGATGCTTTAATGTGTGTAATACATGATGAATAGAAAAATAATCAAATACTTTACAAATCTGTAGAAGTCAATGTCTGAATAGAACAACTGTACACAACTTATCAATTGAAATCAATCTTGTTTTTCCGTCACTTTCATAGCCAGAACACCAATAAAAAAGTGTTGCCCTATACACAGGATGTTTACATCTCGCCAGTCCTATTTAGGTACACAGGCCTTAGTCACCTGTGTCGGTTGACCAGCCGTAGAGTTACAATGACCCACCTTACAGTTTAGTTACAACACTATTAAAGCCAGTTATAGCCAGTTACAAAAACAAAATAATTGTAATAAAAAAAAAAACAGGTGCACATTAAACTTCAATAAGAAGTCACTAAAAGGTTTTAACATATCATTTTGTATGGGAATTAAATTAACAGTGTTGGGGAATCTAAAAGAAGGCAGAATTGAACTAATCTAGAACGACACATGAACTTAGGAAAGAGATCTATACAGTAACACGCTAAATCAATGTTGTCAACATATCTATACGGTAACAAATTTAAACAAGTATCAACTATTTCCCAACACATTTTCTAGTTAATCCAATTTACATCTTTAAATTTAAATGTGAAAATGTTGGCACAGATCGCTACTTTTTACTTCACAGCCTCGGCCATAGTTAGGCCTTTAGAGTAAATATAGAGAATGATATATTATCTTTGTTTTAATATCCACGTAGGCGTTTGAGGATTTTAACTTTTAGGTAGCTTTCTTCTTTAGCGGTACGCTTACCTAAAACATGGACAGTTTCTGGGAATGTAGGATTTTCGGGGGATGAAAGACTTTTCTGATTTGCTTGGAAGTTCGTCTGCCTCTGTGTAGGCGTCGTCAAGTTCGTCATACTTGACCAGGCTTTTCTCATCGTTCTGCTTGCTGACCAACCTGTGGTGTCAAAAGTGAAAAAGACACGAAGATCAAGAACAGTGGAAACAAAATATTAGCGAAAAGGTGGAAAATATATTTTAAATGGGTTGGCATAGTAACCGAAACATGAGAAAGAGAGAGAGAGAGAGAGAGAAAGACAGAGAGAGAGACAGAGAGAGGAGACAGAGAGAGAGATTTAGAGAGAGAGAGAGATTTAGAGAGAGAGAGAGAAAGAGAGAGAGAGATATTTAAAGAGAGAGTTAGAGAGAGAGAGATTAAGCGAGAGAGAGATTTAGAGAGAGAGAGAGATTTAGAGAAAGAGAGAGAGAGATATTTAGAGAGAGAGAGAGAGAGAGAGATTTAGAGAGAGAGAGAGAGAGAGAGAGAGATTTAGAGAGAGAGATAGATTTAGAGAGAGAGATGATTTAAAGAGAGAGAGAGAGAGATAGAGAGAGATAGAGAGAGAGAGAGAGAGAGAGAGAAAGGGAGGATGGAGAAAGAGATGGACAATTCAAAATAGAGAGAACTGTTTGATTTTGGTTATAAAGATGTCTATTTTATATAATGTTATGACACTTTTATCCTTGCAGCATTTCTTTCAGATTAAATCAATGAAGGAGAAAAACCATTCTGATTGCGTAGTGAGTGGCTAAATGTGTAGATTGATCTGCGTAAAATACTACAATTCTCCTCTATCTCCGGACTCGAACCCAACCCTTATGGTTTCATGACTAGCACTATAGCCATTTAAAAAGACTGTATTAGGCCACATAAAAAGACGACCTTTACATCAACTGCCCTATAGACCACAAGATCTGAAAGGGGGACTTAACTTTACCGTTGTCACATAAACTCGGTTATCGTCCCTTGTCTGCTTACAAAAACTTTTCAATGTTTTATCTAAAGCAACTTTTAAAACGCACTAATCAAATAAAGTCAGTCCAGTCGATAGAAAAAAAAAACTTTAAACCGTGAACCGAAGACCTTATCGAACGATTAATAAAATGTTTATATTTTCATGTACCCCACCAGCTAAAGATACGCCTATGATTTATGCCGCCTTTCCGCTAGAGTCTATTATTATTCCACTTCTTAATGGTGGGCGCTGACGGAGAGTTACAGCGACAACGGTGTTACTTCCGGTAACTTCATCAACGGAGCAGAGTACTCTCTTCTTCCGGGATACGCCCACTCTAAATGGGAGTATTGATCCGTTGATGTCACGCAAAAAAACAACAACAAACAAACAAACAAACCTATCCCTATAGTATTTTGTTTTCTTTGGTTGAAAATATTAACATTAATTTCTAGTTTCTTATGCTATAGTTGTTATTTTTTAAAGATCGACCCAAATGTAATCTTGCGGGAGTGAAGACTGAGTGGTTAAGCACTTGACTTCCTAACTAAAGGATCGCGGGTTTGAATCCCCGTGAAGATTTTGAATTTCTAGGGCGCCCCTGAGTCCACTTAACTCTAACGGGGGTGTGTTTTAGCTGGAGTAAAAAAAAAGAGGTTGGTCGTTGAGCTGGACAGTGCCTGGACATATGTTGGACTCCTTCAGTCGTAGAGGACTCATCACGAACACTTATTCATGTAGCTGTGGAGTCCTATTTCGGAGAGACACTCCTGTCCATATATATCGCAGGTCAAGATGGATTTCGCTTTGGTAATAGAGACGCTGACCATTTTTTCGCATGGTACGCACTTCTTCCAGAGCGGAGGCGGACTGAACCCCATGTTTTTGTATTTTTTGCTGTCCAGAGCTTTCTTGGTTACTGTCTCTCTCCAGCTAGTGAGGTCTAGGGTTGTCTTCCCAATGGTCAGTATCCATGTTCACTGATTTAACCTCGTTCACCACTGACCAGAGAAAAAAGTGACCATTACATAAAGTGCCCTCTAGATCGCAAGGTCTTCAAGGCACGCTTTATTTTTTTTTTTTGTTTAGAATGCAGGCCTTCTCACGCACGAAGACAAAATGTATCTCCGCCTGAAAAAGAAGAGCACTTATATCTAATATCACACGTCTACAATGGATGCACAGTATTACATGGGAAGGGTATAAATGGTGTTTGATTGCCGATAGTACAATGGACTACAGTAAGTCTGCTGCTCATACAAAGAACTTACAATATCCAATATCGTGGTAATATGGCTACTTTGTTAGTAGGAAGCAATCAAGTATATATTTAGTTCTTACGCAATGTGTTGTGATACTTAGCTGTTCTCTGTTGTTTCTTTTGTGTTTAACTTGACTATGTGTGTTGTTTCTTTTTTGTTTAACTTGACTATGTGTGTTGTTTCTTTTTTGTTTGACTTGACTATGTGTGTTGTTTGTTTTGTGTTAGACTTGACTATGTGTGTTGTTTGTTTTGTGTTTGACTTAACTATGTGTGTTCTCAGCAGAGATGCAGTGAGGGGGTGCAAGCGGGGCACCTGGCGCCACTCTCAAGGGGGCACCACACGCAGCCTATATTATTGTAGAAAGCAACATTAAAGATTCAGAAAACAAAATGATACTATCTTGTTTCAGGATTTAGCTGAGGAGGTTTCCTAAACGGTCGGAAGCTGGAGTAGTCCGCATACACAGAAATGCAATTTTTATACTTTTAAAGGGATCACCTCAAGAAATTAGGTCTGGTGCCCAGAAGAATTGATAAATTAATGCAGTGCCGGACTTACCTATATGGAACACAAGCAATAGCTTTAGGGCCCAAAAGCAATATTTGGTACTGACATATAGTATCTGGGCTTATAATGGGCGCCAAAAATGCCTCCATATTTCATAAAACTTAGTGTCTTTTCTCAGGGACTGCCTACTAACTAAACAGCGTCCGATTGGTGGGCTCTATACTATTTGTTTAGAAAAAAATAAGCGGAACCTGTGCCCAATGTTATTGTTGAAGTACACTAGTTGAATCAATTGAGTAATTCTATTTTATTTTGCTGTTTTATTTTTATTTATTGTTTCTATTTCATTTGGGGCCACCCAATTCACTTCGCCTAGGGCCTCCATGTATCTAAGGCCGGCCCTGTTTTTCTAGTCTAAATACAGCACTCTATAGATGAAAAGAAAAGTTGAGCCGTTTGTCTTTCCATCGCCTGCATTGCCTATTACATGAGACTTATTGCAGGAAGGAGCTAGTTGTCAACACAGTTTATAAATTTAACTCTTTCCATCCTAATCGACGATGCCATCGTTGATTTGACCCCATTTAAACTAAATTGATATTTGGATTTTATTAATTTTAATTTTTGTTGTGTAAAAAGAGCATGCATTCCCCTATAAATCAATACCAACTGTAACATTTTCTGATAACGAACTAAAAAGTTATTGAAGTTTAATCTTAACAGGATAGTGACATACAAATAAACCAAACGAATAATACTAGCGAAACGAAGAAAATAATTACGGAGACAAAGAGTTAATAATGACGATGAAGATGGTGACGATAATGATGATGATGATGATAACATGAATAAAATGTACACTCTAGAAACCAGTGCAGTGTGTTGGCATGGCAATAGTGACTATTTGTTCTGTGTGACGTTAATTGACAGCCAACCCGCAAGCACACTTTGACCTCATAGCCACTCTCTCTCTCTCGATCTCCACTTGACCATAGGAAATATTCGGGCCCTCTAGCACGTTTTCCATTAAGTTATCGAGACTTAGCTAACTGGTCAGTATTTATGACTTAAGTAAAATTTAAAATAAAAAGGAAAAAAAAAACTTTTTTTTAAACCAAAAAAAGAAAGCTTATCCGAAGGGAAAAACCTTTGTCCTTACAACTATATCTGCCAATAATGCAGAAGCTGTTTCCCTTATTCGTTATCAAACAAGATAATTCATTACCAAAAATTAATCGACTACTCGAATATTTTAGTTTATTGATTTAAGTTTTGTTGCGTAATTGTTTAAAAGTATCAACTTGATCGGGAAATGTCTGAGACTAGTGAGAGAGAAATAGCGTTAACAATTATTTAAGGGGACTAGACCAGTGGCGTAGCATCCATGGCGCGAAGGGGTTCATAGAACCCGGGCCCAAGACCATTAGGGGCCCACAGCCCGTGGTGTAGCAACAATGGCGCAAAGGGGTGCACTTGGGCCCATAACTCTTGACCAGTTGGGGCCTAAGTGATACGTCAGGGATGACATTGAAAGACAAAAAATTGCACTTTTGTAAAAGTTAATGTTATAAAGAATCTGAAAAGCTGCCTCAGAATACCCAAAACGTTGAACGAAACATTATATTAGTTTAAAAAAAAATTATCCATGTGTTTTAACCTAGAGTTAATATACCAGCGGCTTGGATTATTTAAATATAAGGAGTTGTTCTCCATCATGTTTAATGTAATGGTGGTTAGCCCTAATTGTACGTTTGTGAGGACTATTGTTGCCATTTCGTCCCATTGTTTTCCATGTATGACCATGAACCATTGTTAATATTAATAGGCTGTTATTATAATTAATGGAGTAGAAGGAATCGAGAAAGTTTAATGTACAAAATATTAATGTGCTGTATAGAAAAATAAGGAAAGGGGCGAGTAACAATGACAATTAGGTCTAGTGCAGGGGTGGGCAAATTACGAACCACCGACCGAAGTGTTTTATGCGGCCCGCAAAAACCTAAATGAATCAAGTCTCCCCACACACTACACATATAAAAATGCAAATATATTAAAAATAAATAGTTGCAAATATCTATAGAAATTATTGAAACTTTTTATTCTTATCACTTATAATGAAGAGGCTAAAGAAAAACTGTCTCTAAACGTCCTTCTAAAAAGTTCAAAGTAAATGAAGATTGTATTTAATAACAATATTTCGATACATTCAGTAGAGAGACATAAGCCATGGCCAGTATCTATTCAATTCTATAAACAACAATGTTGAAAGAGTTGGGTTGGCTTGTACAAGATTGCAAGGGTAACAACTGAGCTTAGACTGAGAAAAACAACCATCTTAATAAAATAAAGAAAATATTCCAACCATAAACTTGTAACTGGAAACTTTATACATATCTACATTGAATTATAATATTAGCATTACAATATCTATATCTCCAAAATTAAGCACAATGCCGTCATTAGGCATAGTCAAATTGCGCAGCTAAAGTCCATGTATATCAATTATGACATTGAAGAGAAGGAATAACGAAACTTGTATGTTATTGTTCGAAGTACACTAGGTTTTTAATAAATTGCATAATTTTATTATTTTTACTTTATTTTGTATTTTTCTATTTTATTCGGGGGCACCAAATTCACTTCGCCCATGGCGAAGCTACAATTGATTTATCCAATGTCGGCCCCGACTGGCAGTTCCGAAAAGTACGTGAAAATTTGGAATTAAAACATTCTGATGTTTGGTAACAGAGTTGCATCCACAGGCCAATTATTAGATCAATATAGAATCTCAAGAAAGAAATTGTTAGGTTCCTTGTTGGACATAGACCAGGCATGTCAAACTGGGTGTTCGGGGGCCGTATGCGGCCCGCGACCACCTTGCATGCGGCCCGCTTGGCCACCTAAAAATATATAAATAATGTTAAACTATTACGCTGAAAGACAAGAGATGACAGGCTACTTGAATGGGAAAATAGTATTTGTTTAACTGAACTTCAAACTTCATTGCAAACCATTTCAAATCATTTAATAAATGTTATTTTATGAAGGAGTGTTTCGTTAAAGCCGAAGTCATTTATTCAGAAAAAACAAGATTACAAAGAGAGTTTGTGTAATACACAAACTCAGAGGCGGCCCCCGTCGGAGTCGGATCCCTGTCAAATCCGCTTTGATCTCTCAACGGACGGACAGACAGACAGACAGACGGACAGACAGGCCACACAAAACTAATATACATCTTCCGTGCTTTGATCTCTCAACGTTAGCCTTGTAAAGCCGATGTTCAAGGCAACTGCCACACTTGTTTTATGAGTTGATTACTTTACGAGTAAATACTGGTATGTTACTCGTATGTTGGAACAAAAAAAATGTGAAAACATGTGCAGTATATTAGATTATTAATTGTCTTAAAGTAGGTTTCATTTATATTGCATACTAATTAGGTTTTTTCTCTTTAAATACTGTTTGCATAAAATATTTTTAAAAATTAGATTTTGAGCTTTTAGAAAAAAAAAAGTAGCCGTTGCATCAGAACTTTGAATGCTCTATATTATCGTGATGTCAGATTTTCATTTTCTCTTCTACTTTCTGAGCACTAAACGGGACGGACGGACGGACAGACGGACAGACAGACAGACAGACAGACAGACAGACAGACAGACAGACGGACAGACAGGCCACACAAAACTAATAGCGTCTTTTCCCCTTTCGGGGGCCGCTAA
>JADKLZ010001483.1:27085979-27098739 GCA_021533235.1 Biomphalaria straminea
CTTTAGTCTTGTGTTCTTTAGTCTTGTGTTCTTTAGTCTTGTGTTCTGTAGTCTTGTGTCCTGTAGTCTTGTGTCCTGTAGTCTTGTGTCCTGTAGTCTTGTGTTCTGTAGTCTTGTGTTCTGTAGTTCTATAGAATAGTAATCCAAACATATCGACATAAAGAACATTACCTTTCTATTAAGACAGCGGTTCTCAACCTTTTAAGCTCTTCGACCCCTTTTAACAACCCCCCACTCTGCCTTGACCCCCCCACCCGGCCGAATACACACCGAGCTATAGAAGAATAGACAAAAACAATCCATTTTTTCATTGGTGTTTGGCGACCCCTGGCAAATAATCAACGACCCACAGGTTGAGAACCACTGTATCAAGATAAAGAACAGCATTCTTTTTTTCAACACACCAACAGTGCCCTCTACCGACATAAAGAACAGTGTTCTATGTAAAAACATATATATATATATATATATAAACAGCGCCCTGTCTGTGCATTTTGTGACGGTCTTCTTCTTATCTTATATAATACAGACGTTACTTCACAAAAGAAGATGATTATGTCCTACGCGTCATTCATTCAGTCATGCATATTTACCAGTGACTTAAATTCTGTCAAGTCACTGATTTTCCTGGCTAGCTCAGGCAAACCATTCCATGCTCTAATGGCACTAGGGAAGAAAGAGCATTTGTACAGATTTGTCCTAGCATATGGGACGAGGAATGTGCCTTTATCTTTGTGTCTTTCTGAGTATTTTTATTAAGTTTACTACTTCGAAGCGCCAATTGAAAGGAACATTTTAAACTTGATTTTAGTTTAAAGAATAAATATATATATATATTTTAATTCACAAAGCTTATATTGACTATGTCTGTCTGTCTGTCTGTCTGTCTGGTAAAAACTGTGTACACGTTATTTCTCCCACACCCGTTCACGGATCAAGATGAAACTTCACACAATTATTTATTGACTTAGACAAAATATAAATCAATAAAACAAATTAAATAATTGGATAATTAATCACTGGTAATTCATTATTGTGTTAAAATGCAAAAAGGGAAACTAATAGTAATCAATATGCCTAAAATTTGTTCGGTCTAGTCCAGTGGCGTAGCAGGGTACCCGTGGGCCCGGGTACAAGAATATGTATTACCCAATAAGATGAATGTAAAGTGAAACAGAACAATTAAAAAACTTGAATGTATTGGTATATTTACCCAAAGACATTTCAAATCAAGTAGAGTAGCCTTTTTGTTAAGTAATAATCTCTTTACGTTTGATTCAGTTAGGATTCGGACAACTAATAGTGCCTTAAAAGTCAATGTTTGTACAATGTCTTAACAGAATTAAACGACTTAAAGAAGTTTCAACTGAATAAAGAAATGTTTTATGAGTTCTACATTTTACACATCTATACACCCAAAGAACTTTTAGGTGTAAAACTTTTCAATATTGATACAAACTATTATCTAATTCTACTTGGTCGAACGGTTAGCACGCTGGACTGTCGTTTCGATTTATCGATGGTCCCGGGTTCAAACCCTGCCCGCTCCCATCTCCCGTCGTCCTGCGGGAGGTTTGGAATAGGAAATAACTATCTTCAACTCTGAAGGAATTTCCGAAACATGTAAAACATTTTACAAAACAAACATTTTTAACTGTAAATAGATCGAACATTTTTCTGGCCTTCTAAGTAGCAAGGTCAGTAACCAGTGCATCTAGTTCTAAACCTTCGGCTGTTTCTCGCTCAATGGAAATAACACAAAGTTAAGCCAACCTGCTCTGTGTTATAGAGGTTCTTAAAATATTTTTTTCCTGTCAGATTTCAATATTCATGGCAATTTTGTATAAGGCTTAATTAGAGGTCTTTGTATAGATATATGGTAATAACCTTCTTTAAGAACTATCAACTATAAACCAATAAATACTAAGCATTGGTCAAAAGAAAGACACTATTCCATGATCAATGTAGGTATCTCTATATCTTCTGGATCACTATTATATACCTGCTCTCCAATTCGGTCTCGCCATCCATTGTAATAGCACAAGGATGATACCTATGATGTTTCTTTTGCTTGCTTTTATACTTTTATTCTGTTGTAATTATTTCAATATCATGCAGTGGACAACAGAACAAAATGATGAAAACTCTACTATTAGACTTCAAAGTAAAAGCTTAGTAGTATCGAATAAATGTTTTTTTTTTTTAATAGGGATTATTTTTTTAAAAATAATTAGAATGTACAGATGTTTGTTTCAAATTGTGTAATCACTACCAAACTAAACTTTAGCGATTTCTATAATTCAAAGACAACGCAATAAGACTTTTAGCAATGATCCCTTTCGTTATCATTACTACATTATTTGATTAGTCTGTCAAGTTATCAGACGTATTTGATAGCGAACTCCAAATATCCTATGAAAGGAAAATATAATTTACGAATTTTAAATACAGTAAATAAAAGAAACAGATTAAGCTTTTTGAAAATTTGAATAATTATTAAATGTGTCGAAATATTAATTCTTGACTATAGAGACTATTTCACTAGACCATGGGTGGGCAACCTTTTTCAACCGAGGGCCGCATTAATAAAATTTAGGGACTAGGCGGGCCACATATATATGAGGAATTACAACAAGAGCTAGCAATTTCGTGAACTAATTTTACGAATGATGATTTTATTTTGCTACTGTTCATTTACATCCAATATTTCACCACGAATGTATAGTAGTACTTAATATAATGTATATAACTGTTTACTCACGTGTATAATGTTACAAACCATGGAACTAGCTTAGTAGTTGTTGTTTTACCTTCAGTAAGCATCGACCTGTTCTAACAATTTTCAAACAAAAAATAAAAGCTTGTTTAAAGATGAATATGGTTCCATAAAATGTGAAAGTTTAAGTTTCTTAAAGTTTGGATATACAGCTTCTGGCACCCATGAAACTCACGCGAAAGAACTGACTGGAACTTCTCTTTCAGGTCATACTTTGTTTGGAGATATATCATCTGGTGCTGAATCAGCTTCTGCATTGGATTGTGAGCTGAGGCTATTGAAAACTGGTTTCAAGTTCTTGACGTCTTAAAATTTGCTTCCACAATTCCATAATCAAGAAATCCAAATAAGTCTTATACTTTCAACCATTTCACTAGAAATAGTTTCACCGTTTAGCTAAGGTAAAATGATAAGGCCTTAATTTCGCTTGCTGGCCTCAAGAAATGGAATAGCTTTGTTTGAAAAGATTTAAGATTCACATACATTTTATGTGCAAACAACAAATTGCAATGCCTCCGATGATAAAAATGAAGTCTGTCTTCAACTCTTCAGTAGAAATATAAGGAAAGAGTCACAGTCTATGTCAGGCATGTCAAACTCATTAAGGTTTATGGGCCGCATAAACAACTTACTATGAACTGAGGGGCCGCAGCAAAAAAAAAAAATCAGTTTTAAAACAGCCTACTAGTTTTATGTAAATTAGAAATAATACAATATAATACAATAATTAATGGCATATATATCCCTTACCTAAATTCGTAGTACTATTGGCGAATTAGAAATTACTATGATTACGCATTATTTTCTTTGTCCTGATGCTTGACGTCTTTTCTGTGATACCATTTTAATGTCAGGTTGAAGTTTGTTTGTCACTGACGCTTTCATCAGAGATTACAAATTTTGATCAGATAATATCGAACGGTGAGGTCTTTTAATAGGCCTACTTTTTAGCGGCCCCCGAAAGGGGAAAAGACGCTATTAGTTTTGTGTGGCCTGTCTGTCCGTCTGTCTGTCTGTCTGTCTGTCTGTCTGTCTGTCTGTCTGTCCGTCCGTCCGTCCCGTTTAGTGCTCAGAAAGTAGAAGAGAAAATGAAAATCTGACATCACGATAATATAGAGCATTCAAAGTTCTGATGCAACGGCTACTTTTTTTTTTTTCTAAAAGCTCAAAATCTAATTTTTAAAAATATTTTATGTAAACAGTATTTAAAGAGAAAAAATCTAATTAGTATGCAATATAAATGAAACCTACTTTAAGACAATTAATAATCTAATATACTACACATGTCTTCACATTTTTTTTGTTCCAACATACGAGTAACATACCAGTATTTACTCGTAAAGTAATCAACTCATAAAACAAGTGTGGCAGTTGCCTTGAACATCGGCTTTACAAGGCTAACGTTGAGAGATCAAAGCACGGAAGATGTATATTAGTTTTGTGTGGCCTGTCTGTCCGTCTGTCTGTCTGTCTGTCTGTCTGTCCGTCCGTTGAGAGATCAAAGCGGATCTGACAGGGATCCGACTCCGACGGGGGCCGCCTCTGAGTTTGTGTATCACACAAACTCTCTTTGTAATCTTGTTATTATGGAAAAGAACTGCTCACAGAGACCAGTGCATGCAAAAATAGCTAGAATAGAATTCTAGCTGCAAATTTCGCAATTTAACGAACCGTTCAGAGTAAATGACTGTAAAATTTTGTTACAGTCATTTCAATATTCTTCGATTTCAACTAAGAACCTGACTTCTATTCTATCAGCTCTACTTGCACATTTCCAGCAGCATTTTCAGAATCAAATTAGATCTCTTTGATCGAGAGGTTATGTGCGCTTAAACTTGGCTTGGCTACCTAGAAGGAGGTTTGAGGTTCGACACCCGACTCGGCAGAGCGCCTAAAGGCAGCACGGAAAACTAACTCCTAGATTCCCCCTCCCCCCACTGGTCAACAAATGCTATAAGCATGAAAGTAGCGCTATATAAAAGCTATAATAATAATAATAATAATAATAATGATGCACTGTAAATGAGCAAATTTTAAATTAGCATCAGCCTCTCTTATTTTTTCATGTAACTTTGCACCAAAACCATTTCATTTCATGGTTGGTGCGCCATACCTTTGTTAGACTAGCTAGCTTTACCAAAGATAAATTGTACTGCATTTTCACCGCCAGTCATTTCTCAAAAATCATCATCGCTTGTTATGCATAGAACAGTACCCAAGTAGTTCCTGGAATATGTCAAAATTCCTGTTAAAGGCCCTTATGAAAATAGACAACCGTGCTACACCCATTACGTCAGTTGACTCATAGAGACCCAATGAAAATAATTCAAAATCAGCTCTGTCGTTCTTTAATTGTTCAAGCAAGCTGACTGACATGTCATTTATTCTATCTGCAACAGTGTCACTAGTTATCGCTATTTCTTTGAATGCTTTCTCTTTTTTTAGCGGCCCCCGAAAGGGGAAAAGACGCTATTAGTTTTGTGTGGCCTGTCTGTCCGTCTGTCTGTCTGTCTGTCTGTCTGTCTGTCTGTCCGTCTGTCCGTCCGTCCCGTTTAGTGCTCAGAAAGTAGAAGAGAAAATGAAAATCTGACATCACGATAATATAGAGCATTCAAAGTTCTGATGCAACTGCTACTTTTTTTTTTCTAAAAGCTCAAAATCTAATTTTTAAAAATATTTTATGCAAACAGTATTTAAAGAGAAAAAACCTAATTAGTATGCAATATAAATGAAACCTACTTTAAGACAATTAATAATCTAGTATACTGCATAGAATTTCACATTCTTTTTTGTTCCAACATACGAGTAACATATCAGTATTTACTCGTAAAGTAATCAACTCATAAAAGAGGTGTTGCTTTTCATCGTTGGAGCTTTTTAGATTTCGTTACTCTTCATTGTGTTTTGATTCGATTTGGATATTAAGTGTTGTTCTGTGTTTTTCTGTGCAAGGAGCACACTATTTTTATTCATTTTCTGTTTACCTTTTTTTAATTTCTTAACTTTTTTGTTTACTAACATGTCTATTAAGACATTCACGATTGGGAAAAAGGATCTGGAGGGAGGCCTCGTCCATCCTCCGGGGACCCTTCTTCTCAAACTATCCGGACAGGGGGCAGTCAGAGCCTCGATGGCGACCATCGTTGCCGCCTTGGGGCTCAGGCCGGAGGAGGTGGGTCCCCTGTACCGGTTCGAGAACCCGTATTTGTGGTTTCTCGGCGTCTCCTCACCCGCGGTGAGGGGAAAGATACTGGGCCGAACCTTCGGAAAGGAAGACACTTTCAGGGTGGAGGTGACCACCCTGGAAGAAGAAAAGATCAAAATCACCCTCCACTGGGTGTCCCCCCGCATCTCTAAATCCAAAATGGAAGAAATTGTCAATAGTATGGCGGAGGATGGCTCCAAAGCAGAGGCCCACAAAATAGATGGGACAGACAAGTGGGTCAGCTGGATCAGACCAAAGAAGGGAGCTGAGCTGCCCCATTACATACAGCTCAGGTACGAGGATGACCCGAGAACATATAAAGTACTCATTACAACCCCGGGGAGGAGACAACAGTGCTGGCACTGCCAGAAGGAAGACCATTGGTCAAACCAGTGCCCAACCAGAACCACCCCTAGGGGTAATAAAAAAGAAGGGGTAAAGATCCCAGAACCCCCCAAAACATCATACGCTACGGCCCTAAAAGGAGGGAGTACAAAGAGTACCCAGGAGGGTGGGTCGGGGGAAGAGGAGGGATTTAGGGTAGTGGAGAGGAGGAGGAAGGCCTCAGATGGGCAGGGAGGAACTGGTAAGGATAAGGAACTAGCCCCCTCCCCCAAAAAGGTAGAAAGAGGAGGGAGCGCGGGAGGGTCAAACTCCCACAAAAGACTTAAACCAGAAGAAAAATTAAGGTCGGAGCCTGACACTCCGACCCAAGTAAACAGAAAGAGGACCCTATCGTCCTCCTCCTCTTCACTGTCTGACGGCCAGTGCGGTGAGGTAGAGGTGGAAGAGGAGGGCGAAATGAGAGAGGAGGGAGAGAGGGAAGTGGCGTTTCCCGATTCCCCAGGCCAATTGATCATAGATGAGGGGGATGACCCTGGCACACACTCCAGTTCATAAACACAAAAAGCAAATCAGAATAGTGGACCACACACAGACACACAAACACGCACTCATAGAATACGATAGAATGTTAACACGCACACACAACAACCCACCCACACGCAGACATGGCAGACATCACAATTCTCTCTCTAAATATCAGAAGCTTAAAGAACAAACACAAATATTTAGTACACTTAGCCAACACCTATAAAACAGACTTCATATATGTTCAAGAGACAAACACGCACACACGATACCAGGCAATGAAAATCACATCAGACATGGGTTTTGCGGGTGGGTACTTTAGTTTAGGGCAGAATAAAAGAGGGGCAGCTATTTTACAGACATCTAACAGATTCAAGGTTACATACACACACACAGAAAATAACGGTAGGGTAGTCATAGTTAAGGTAGAATCACAAAAACACGCATACACTCTAGTGAACATTTACGCTCCAGCTCAGAGTGCAGAAAGGCCTTTGTTTTTTGAAACTCTGAGCGAAGAGCTACACAGCAAACACGTAGGGGAAAAAATAATTTTAGGTGGGGACTTCAACTACATAGAAACGCAATTAGACAGGAAACACACGAACACGCAGGGTCCACCCCCTCAAACCCAAACTCAAACTAACGACTATCTCAAAGAGATAAAAGTTCAACATCGAATAGGGGACGCTTACAGGGGAGTGTACCCAAAGGGGAAGGATACTACAATGAAACATAGCACACACCCAGTGGAGACTAGACTAGACCGGTTCTACACACCGAATGACATTCAAATTAACGAAATAAAACACCTGGACGAGACATTGACTTACACAGACCACAAAGGAGTATTAGTTAAAATAGGGGGAGAGAATAAGGAGGTTAAAAAACAACGAAATTTTTGGAAATTTAACAAAAGTCTGCTTGAAGAACCGCAAATCCAAAAATCTATCGCAGACACGATCCAGAATTGCATAGGAGAAGAGGGAAACGAAGGGGAAATTATACAAATGTGGTCGGTACTCAAAGAGTCCATTAAACAACAAGTGATAGTTTTAGCAAAGATTAAAAGTAAAAAATTAAAAGACGAAGAGACAAGACTTAGAGACAGATTACAAACAACAACGAACAACATTGACAAAATAGAACTACAAGGACAGTTAGAAGACATATATAAGTATAAATATAAAGGGGCAGAAATCAGATGCAAGTACCCAAGTTTATCGGAATCACCAAACAAACTATATTTATCGGCAGAACAGAATGTACAGAAAGACAGGACAATTACAACAATAAAAGACACTGACGGAGAAGAAACACAAGACCACAAACGGATAAATGATATATTTTGCAAATTTTTTAGAGAAATATACAAGAAAGAACCGACAGCAGCAGACGCACAGAATTTTTTCTTAAACAATGTTAAAACAATAGTAGACGCAGACAAAGAAACCGCAGACAGACCCTTCACTCTAGCGGAACTGAGGGCTGCCCTAGACATGACCCAAAACGACAAATCCCCAGGTCCCGACGGTTTAACATACGAATTTTACAAAGCTTTCTTCCCCCAAATAGGACCGTTACTGATAAAACTATACACAGACATGTTAGGGAAAGGACAGACACCAAAAGACTTTAACCTCGCATACATTACTCTACTACCCAAAAAACCCGAAAATAACACCTCACCTAGCGACTTCAGACCAATTTCCCTATTAAACACAGACTACAAACTTATGACCAAAATGATTTTCCTAAGACTAAAACCCATAATCCCACTCCTAATAGGACAAGACCAATACTGCAGTAACCCTGACAAGAATATTGACGAACTAAACCACTTTTTAAGAGACATTATTTATTACTGCAAGGACAAGGACTTAAAGGCAGCCCTCATGTCCGTTGATCAAGAGAAAGCATTTGACAGAATTGACCACGACTACCTTTTTAAAGTACTACACAAAACTAACATAGACGAGACACTAACGAAATACATCAAATTAATCTACACAGATGCCGCAAGCCAACTGATCATAAACCAAAAACTTAGTGATAGGATCCCCATAAGAAGATCAGTCAGGCAAGGGTGTCCCCTATCCCCCTTCCTATACACCCTCTGCCTGGAACCCCTGTTAGAAAGTATAAGATTAGACTCAGAAATAGTAGGCATTAAAATCCCGGGCCCCACCCCCTTAGTTAAAATCAAAGCATATGCAGATGATACCACCCTGTTTCCCACCTCAGAAAAAGATGTTAAAAAGATGATAGAGAAATTTACACTATTTGGGAAGGCGAGCGGGTCCAAAATTAATTTTTCCAAATCTTCCATCATGTTCCTGGGGAGGTGGGAGGTCCCCCCAAACAAAACTCACGGGTTTAGAATAGAGACAGAAATAAAAATATGCGGCATCGTGTGGACCAGAGACCCGACACACTACGTGACGAAACAATGGGACGCTATTATTGACAAGACAAAAAACATTTTACAATTATTTCGACACACATCATCCACCATTTTTGGCAGAGCCATTTTAACCAACAGCTTAATTACACCCAAAGTCCTTTACCTGACCAACGCTGTAGAGCCACCTCCCAAATTCATAGACAAAATAAACAAAATAATTAGGAAATACATTTTCAGAAATACAATCACAAACATAAAACACAACACACTAATTCAAGACAAAAAAGACGGGGGGATTAGCCTACAAGACATAAATACAAAAATAAAAGTACAAAGGTTAAAATATTTAGGAAAAGTAGTTAGGTCCCCCGAAAAATTCCCCTTAACCTTGTACTATTTTGGCCTGAGGCTAAACAAAATTCTTCCCATCCAAAACAACTACCCCCATTTTTTCGGCACACACACTCACCCTTTCTACAGATCACTAGCTAGACATTTACAAAACAATGAACATTTAATACACCACACATCCAAAGACATCTACACAGCACTTAGAAACAAACTCAAAGAAAATTTAAAAATCAGAATAAAGTGGGGGAGAGAACTAGGAATAACAGTCAACACATATACAGACACATTCACGCACTTACACAACAAAAACATAACACCCAAAGCGAAGGAGGTGGCCTACAGGCTAACTTACAATATGACCCCAATTAAATTTAAGAAGAGAAATGTACACACATGTGCCTTATGTCATGCAGAGAATGGGGACAATGAAAATCATTTGTTCTTACAATGTAAAATGTTCGAGAATGTCAGAAGTACTATGAGAGACCTTTTGAATGCAAATTGTAAATGTAATGTTAATCTTAACTTAGCTATTGTTCTTAACAAGTTACCTATAAAATGTAAAAAGACTCATATATTTAATTTAATAATAGTTTCAGAATACAGAAGTCTAGTTTGGCGCAGTATAACTAAAGTTGTTCATGATAATATATCTGTACATCCCAATAAGTTAGACTTAATATTTAGGAAAACAATTGAACATAGAATAGATAATATCAGTTTTTAAAAGTGTTTAAATTAATGTACTTCATAAACCTACTAAACCCCAGCTCTGTTTTTTTTTTTTTTTTTTTTTTTTTTTTTTTTTTTTTTTTTTTACTTCACCGCGACATTTAATTTGTTATTAAGTAATATATTAATTAATGTTTATGTGAGCACGTAAACGTGTAAGGACCCTTTTAACAGAAAATTACCCAAGAACTGTTTGTTTCTTGACGAGAAGTAACACCAGGCTTGGACTGGCCCGCCGGGACACCGGGAAATTCCCGGTGGGCCGGCGGCTGCCAACTGCCAAAAGAAAGTTATTATATTTTTAATTTTAACTGAAATTACCTTTGATTATATGATAGCTTCAAATAATAGTTTGTATTGAAAATAACCAAACTGAAACAGCACAATTATTACTTTACGTTAAGAGTCTGGTTAAATACAGTTTCTCCGGGCCAAATTCATGTATGGTGTTATGTCCGTGTCTTAAATTTGGTAATGGGTGACGTCACTAAAAAAGCGGTTGAAGTTGGGGTTTTAAACACATGTGCAGTCTTTCTTCGTGCGGAACAGGCAGTCCTAGCTTAGTTCCGGGTCGGACACTGTCCAATAGGTGCGTACTTTGGACGGTGGAGGGAGAACTACGACACACGGTGCCGCCATTGCTTCGAGGACGATGAGACAATAGAGCACATTCTGCACGAATGCCGAGCTCTTCAAGATGAACGATCGGGACAAGGTAATGAGAGAGAGAACTGGTCCATGTGTGGCAGAGGGATAAGGCGACTCTACAACTCACTGCTCGCTTCCTCTTCCGTGCTCTAAGGGAGTAATCTCAGCACGGTTTATTTCAAATGGGGTGTCTGATTCGGTGGGCAAAAGACAGAGCTTTGACTAAAATATTTGAAAACTTCTTCATCAAACATTCCAATCATGGCAATCAAGAAACACAAGTTATCGATTTTTTGTACATTGACATGCTACAAACATTTTATATTTCTACATCAAACAAATTCAATAATGATGTCAGATACAGAGCAAAAGCTCTGTTAGATTCATTGACAAGTTTTGAATTTATTCTAACGGCACAATTATTTCTGAAAATATTTGAACACACAACGCCATTATCTGAATATTTGCAAACAACTGGGATGGATATACTACGAGCCTATAAGATGGTTCAAGGCAGTATCAATGAATTAAGAAAAGTAGATAGAAATTTTGATTCTATTTTTCAAGCAGCTACAAATTTCTCAACATTTGCAAACAGTGAACTAGAAAAAAGAAAGCTCGACATTGAAGTGCAGACTGTTTTGAAAAAAAAAAAAGAATTATAGCCAACCAACCATTCTTCTTCTTTGTTCTCATTGTTATGTTCGAGTATTCAGATGACTAGACCAATGTATGAGATGAACTGCGCAATGGTTTCCAAATCAGGGAGCTCTCCATATTGTTTTCTTTCTATTGGGGTGTTTTGGGGCCAGTATCTTATGTGGGCCTCTTGGTAAAGAACGCAGTGTTGGAGGGCATGGTCGGTATTCTCTGGTGACACTCCACATGGGCAGATTTCACTGGTTATCAACCACTTGAAAGTGCGAAAGATAAATTTAGTGTAAATGTTCACAACATGGTTATGGATCAAGTAATGAATAGTTTAAAACAGAGATTCTCTGAGCATGGTAGTCTTTACGCTGATTTATCTTGTTCAAATCCAAGAAATTTTACAGAAATTCTGAAAAGAATGCCCATTGATGCACTGCAGCATCTGAGTGGGTTGCTAAAAAGTATGATGATACTGTAACAAAAGATCAGCTTCAAACTGAATTATTGGATTTTACAAGGAAATGGGAAAATTTTCAAACAACTGTTGAAGATGAATATAATTTGATCTTTGAAATGGAAGTATCAGACTCTGTCTCGGACAACATTCAACAGTCTGAATCAGTAGAATTACCAGGCAACAACCGCAGAAATAAATGCGAATCTTGTAATGTATTGTTTGTTGTTATTTTGTTCTCCAGAAATTTAATTTGCATAGTCTTGCTTATTCACATTTGTATCTGGCTTACACATTTGTTTTGACATTATCCTCATCACATGTTGCTTGTGAGAGGTTGTTTTCAAAATTAAAATACTAACAGATTAAGAAATTTGCTGAGCCAGTCAACTTTACAATCATTCATGCTGATATCTTGTGAGAAGGACCTTCTTCCAAGAATCAATAACAATGAAATCATTGATGTTTTAGCATCGACTAGTGAAACGATGAAAAAGCTGTTATACTAGTTCACAGTACATCGAGATTTTAGACTCCAGTGTTTCTTATGTTTAGGTTTTTAAAACTAGGAGTTATTTAACTGTTTAATGTTGTTTTGCATAATTACGAATTTGAACATCTAATAAATAAAAACATTCTTACAACTTAAAGTAGTGTTTTTGAACTTTA
>JADKLZ010001483.1:27111684-27125307 GCA_021533235.1 Biomphalaria straminea
ACAGAAAGAGACAGAGACAGAAAGAGACAGAGACAGAAAGAGACAGAGACAGAAAGAGACAGAGACAGAAAGAGACAGAGACAGAAAGAGACAGAGACAGAAAGAGACAGAGACAGAAAGAGACAGAGACAGAAAGAGACAGAGACAGAAAGAGACAGACACAGAAAGAGACAGAGACAGAAAGAGACAGAGACAGAAAGAGACAGAGACAGAAAGAGACATAGACAGAAAGAGACAGAGACAGAAAGAGACAGAGACAGAAAGAGACAGAGACAGAAAGAGACAGACACAGAAAGAGACAGACACAGAAAGAGACAGAGACAGACAAAGACAGAGACAGAAAGAGACAGACACAGAAAAAGACAGAGACAGAAAGAGACAGAGACAGAAAGAGACAGAGACAGAAAGAGACAGAGACAGAAAGAGACAGACACAGAAAAAGACAAAGACAGAAAGAGACAGACACAGAAAGAGACAGACACAGAAAGGGACAGACACAGAAAGAGACAAAGACAGAAAGAGACAGACACAGAAAGAGATAGAGACAGAAAGAGACAGAGACAAAGACAGAGACAAGGGAAAAAGGGACCGGGAGAAAACGATTGATAGAAATGGTAAACGAGAGAGTTTGAGACCAACAGACAGACGGACAGACAGAAAATGCAAACAAGAGGGAAAGATTGATGGACAAGGACAACAAAATTTGGTTAAAAAGAAAAAGAAGGAAAGAGATATGGAGACAGAAATAGACAGGGGTTGGATTTATGAAAACATAATTGAGTGAGAAGTTTAAACTTGCTAGATTTAAAAACAACAAATGGAAGTAAGGGGAAGTAAGGTACTTGGAGGGAGAGAGAGAGAGAGAGAAACAAAGAAAGGAGGAAGGAGTGTGCTAAAATTGAAAGAGTAAAGAAGAAAGGAAGCCTTTGTATTATTTCTGATATATTCAGATTTACGAGCTAATCTGTTCTCTATTTAGCATCTCCTCATTATCCTCATCATTTCTGCCAGACGATCCAAGCGCAGATAATTCAAATTTCTTTTTTTTTCTAATCGACTGAAATATATAATAATCCTTTCAAGTACGTCCATCTTTTCTAGACCTTAGCAAAGTGAAAGAATGGAACTTGATGTAGCAGAATACAAAACAAACAAAATAGAACTAAATTTAAAAACTGAAATAAAAAATAATAATAATATTTAAAAAAAAAAAGCCAAACCAATCGCGATAATTACATAGTATGAAGCTCCAATAGAGCACATTGCTGATTCAAATAGACACATGACTTGCATAACAATACTAATACCCAGAGTACACTAAACATAAAAAAAACAAGATTACAAAGAGAGTTTGTGTGATACACAAACTCAGAGGCGGACCCCGTCAGGAGTCGGATCCCTGTCAGATCCGCCTATTCGCAAGATGTTTCGGATGTTCCTTCTAAGTTGAAAATAATTAACTTCTCGGTGGACAACGGAGGATGTCGAGCAGGGTATAAACCTGACTTATCTTGATGTACTAGACTGTAGTTCGGATTTATCGTTGGTCTCTGGCTCAATTTATGCATGCTCCGATTCACTCCTGCGGAAGGTTTGGACTAGGAAGTAAACTATCTTTAACTCAGAAGAAACATTCGAAACATGTAAAACAAACAGTCACATAACCCGGGAGCGTCGAGATAATCAGTTCAGCACGCTAACCGCACGACAAGACATTGCTCTTAACTTAATAACAAACTGGTTACAAACTAATAGCCTGATATATACAATATGTCACACGAGCGATTTTAAATAATCCTTCAGCATTGATCTGTAGAGATTCAGCACTCTTAATATATATCTTATTAATTATTATTATTAATAATTTTGATGTAATTTAGAAAAAAATTACGTAAAATAAAAAAAAGCCCAGATAATCAATAGAATAAATGCAATATTAAATTTAAAAATAGAAGATTAGTTTTAGTTTATTATAACATTTGAATGTAGATCTAGACATAAACATCCGGAACAATCTATTATAGATACTTAAACTATCGCAATATTTTTGAAGGAACAGTAAAGGTTAAATCATATTTTCAAAAGCCTTTAGTGTTTTTTTTTTATCTAACCGTGACGGACAGACAAACCAACAGACAAAATGCACAAAAATATGCTTCTTTCATTTTAATGGGGGCACTAAACAAATTGTTTAATTTTTTTTAAATCTGATTTTTTAAAAAATTTAAGAAATTAGTTTAGAATCATGTCATGGCCGGGCTTTACGCTAGTACATGAAAGTCGCTGCTAAAAGTTCATTTTAAAAAATGTGCGTGATATCAACACGCTAAGAGCATTTCTTATTGAAGAATTTCCTCCTTTACATTTACGTAATTGTTTTAGAATTGTGTTTTGTTATTAAAAAATCGCTTGCATAATTAATTTTATAAATTAAAGGGTTTGCTTTTAGAAAACTAAAAGTAGCCGTTGCACCTAAACTTTTCAAGCCGCATTTAATGGTGAAATAATATTTTTCGTATCTCTTCTAGTTTTGGCGCCCTGAGTGTGACAGACGGACAGACGGACAGACGGACATTTTGCACAAACCTAATAGCGGCTTTTCCCCTTACGGGGGCCGCTAAAAATTGTGTGTACATTCAAAGCACCAGCAACACTAATTGTGACAGAAAATCAACCTTTACATTTTTGTACTTTTGGTTCTATTGTAGTTTCTATTCTCAATGTATTGATATGTTGGTTGTTACTTTAATGTAATCTTAACTCATTTAGTTTGTTTACCATCAAATGGCATTTAATATTTCCGCATTCGTCAATTATTACAACATGATATGAACATATTTATCATATGGCACGCCATATTATAATGTCCGGTATTAGTGTGACACCTAGATAACAGCCAAGAATATTTTACATCATGACAATATTCCCCTTGTGACGACATGTGACATAATCTAAGCGACTAAAAAGAAAAGATCACCAAACAGTTCCAAACCAAACGAAGAAAAGAAATCAATTTGAAAATACAGGAGAATAAATCTCTAGAAAGGTTAGTGCCTTCACCAAGCACACCCTTTGTTCCCTAACTTAAATATTTAGCTTCTAGTTTCTGAGACTTTCTCTGGCGAAATTAACCAAGGGAGAGAAGATAAAGGACTTGAAAGCGAAAATTGCTGGTTTGCGTGCCGGCTAGAATGGAGCGTCCAATCAAACGTGCATTATAGACTGTGAGTCCGGGCACCGGGCTGTAGTAACGTTGCTGCCATGGTTGAGGAATCAAGGGCGGCATTCATTCACGCCGCAGACCACCCCAGTCGCCGGGACTAATAAAAACAGAGGTGTGGTCGTTAGTGAGAGGTAGGATGGGGGGGAGAGTTGGGAAGTGAGAGAGGAAGGGAAGAAATATAAAAAATGGAGGGGGGGGGAGTAGATGTTAGGGTTGTGAGTTCGTGGAAATGGTGGGAAAAATAATTACATGGCTTTTGGGACTGTTGACTTTTTATTCAAAGTTTACACTAGTTTCTTAGAAACAGACAAACAATGAATAAAGATTATAGCTTGGGTACTTATGAATTCAACAATTCGCAATTGAATTGCTATTAGTGTTGATATTTTCAAATTAAGTATCATTAGCTATGATTATGTTTGGAATATATATAAAAAAATATATAAATTTATAAAAAAAAAAACAACTAAAAATATATAAAAATATATTTATATGTATATCATTTGCAATAATACTATGTGATGATTTTTTCTGCACTAAATATAAAATGTCAAAATTTGTTTTTAATATTTTTAGTTGTTTTTTTTTTTATTAAGTTTTAAAATCAAGTAGTTTTTAAATTTTTAAAATATTTGTTGATCTGTTATCTCCCATTTCTGGTAAAATCAGTATTAAAAAAAAAACAACTAGTTCAGACGAAAATCTAGACTACAAGTAAACATTTTTTAACCTCTTAAAACGCCTCTTAAAAGGCTTCCTCGAAAGTTACTTGAAACCATCGGAACCTAACATCACTTCCAGGTAACGGAACAGAAATTAACCTAAGAAGTTCTCAGTCTGTGGGTCGCGACCCCCTTGGGGGTCGATTGACAAATCGCCGACCATCGAAAAATAGGGATTGTTATTGTCTACTCTTCCATTGCTGTATGTGTGTGCTGGGGAGGTGGGGTTGTGGCAGAGTGGTTGATTGTAAAAAGGGGTCGCCGAGCTTAAAGGGTTGAGAACCGCTGACCTAAGTGGTAAATTCAAAATTCATGTTTTGTCATTTCCAAGAATGCGATTTAAAAGAAAATCCAAATGACTTAGTGATAAAATAACCAAGAAATAAGCTCAGGATCAGACATTTGATTTCAGCCCGAGATAGGAAAAAGAAAGCAATTAACAAATGAAATAGAAACAAATTACTAAGACAGTAGGGCAAAATATTAAATGTATAAATATTTCGTTTCATATCGAGCTATCGTGTTTTTTAGGAAATCATTGTGTATACTTAAAATACGAGAGGAAAGAAAAACATACAGATGAGAAAGACTGTGCTTGTATATCTTATCTTTTATAATACAGACGTTAATTTAAACAAAAGAAGATGATCGTTTCCTACGAGTCATGCATTTAACAGAGAGAGAGAGAGAGAGAGAGAGAGAGAGAGAGCGAGAGAGCGAGAGAGAGAGAGAGAGCGAGAGAGAGAGAGAGCGAGAGAGAGAGGGAGGAAGAGAGAGAGAGAGAGAGAGCGAGGAAGAGAGAGCGGAAAATAGAGAAAAAAATGGAAAATGAAAAGAGACTCACATTCAAAGTCACGACAATATTCTAGAGAGACAGAGAGACAGAGAGAGAGAGGAAAAAAGAGAATAACTGGAAAAGGAACAGACACGTACATTCAAAGACATCCACATTTTCTACAGAGATTTTTTCTACTTCTTCTTAAACTGCCAGTTAGAGTTGAGCCTTCGACTCTTGGAACTCTAGGCCAGCAAAAGTGAACAAGAGCTCTCTCTTACCGGTCAGAATGAGAACAGCGTACACTGTTTTGTCTGGTGGGTCAGACTCGCGGCAAGAGGCCACGTATATTATAACCCCCGCCATTTTCCTTTTCTATACCAGGCTAACCGTGTGGGACACTCCATTTATGTAAGGGCCCCTTAAGGCGCCTGGATTGTGACAATGTTGTGGGAGCTTTTTTACAACTCCGCACAGTGCAATGAAGATGCTCTCGCACCCCTTTAGTCACACCCAAGGGAGTCTTGTTTTGCTACCTTTTAGCCTAATCGTTTCCTCCTACGATCATTTCCACCTTGGCGCCACTATGAAGCAGGGTAGCATGCCCAGGTTCCAGAGAGATAACGATAGATACACAGACAGAGATGGGAAATTACAGAAAAACTGGGAAATGAAGAGAGACTCACATTCAAAGACACCCAGGTATTTTAGAGAGAGAGCGAGAGAGAGAGAGAGAGCAAGAGAGAGAGAGAGAGAGAGAGGAAAGATGAGAAAACTGGAAAATTGAGAAACACACATATTCAAAGAGAGACGACTAAGGCATTGTTCGCGTTGATACCAGAGAGAGAGAGAGAGAGAGATAAAGAGAAGTGAAAATCGAACATCTCAAATTAGCGCCAATCTTCGCAATACCTTCTAGTCTTGAAAAAAAAGAAACGAACGACAACTGCGAACGTTTCAAGTAGGATAATCTCTGTAAAGGTTACTTTCGACTCTTGACACGATTATTTCCCCTGAACAATCGTATTTTTGTATGGTAATGAATAAAGCGAAAATGGTACAACCTGTTTCCAGTGGTAGGAACGGGAGTTGAACAGAGTGCAGTCGTTTCAATGAGACGGTGGTCTCGTCGTGAGCAACAAGGAAATTAGCCAGGTGAATTAGTTGTATTGATTGGGCGTGTAGCTCATAGACGGCACTGTAGTGTTTGCGTGTCTGTTTTGTTCGACCTATTTTCGGTGTGCTAGTGTGCTGTCAGAAGTTTGCTTTATATATGATCGTTGTTATATTTGTGTGGTCTCTGTAGGACTTCGATACAATAAAAGTAGATTGAGAAATGTCGCTGGGCATCATCTGAAATAGCTTTCACGAAGGCCACGGGACAGAGATTTGAGACCCCCATAAGAAAGCCATTGTAGAAGAAAGCGTTTGTCCTCTGAAAGAGACAGTTGGAGAGCTGTCACGGATCCCGCAAGACGAGCAGCAGAGGTACAAAGAGCAATTGTAGAAGAAAAACAAAAAAGACCTAACACTTAAATAGCCCACTGGCGGACGAGTTGGTTTTTTTTTTGGAATCAGATGTGGAAATTATATCCAGATCGAGATGCGAAACCTGAACTGATCCTTAATCTTCAGAATCCATTACAGCTAATTATAAACTTAGCCTTATACTTACAACTTGTGTAGTTTTACAGTAAATAATTCAGAAATGAAATATACAAGCATTCGCTTATTCATATATTTAAAAAATTTTGTAAGGTTTAAAAGAGAATACAAATAATTTCTTAATTAGATACGAGATTGTCTGGGTAATTTTGTTATTTTGTTATAGCCTTGTGCCTACAGTGTCATTGTTTGCTGTCAACAATGTCTCTGTACGCTTAAGCATTATTTTTTTTTTTACTTTACTGTTAAAATTAGAGACTTTTAAAAATATAAAAAATACATATTGAGCTAATATAATAGTGATCTTAATAGAATTGTCATGAACATGACGTTAAACTGCGCTCTTATTTGTTTGAAACTTTTGGAGCTCCAAGTACAGAACAAATAATCTATGATCATGTTCAAAATGACTTGACGAATACACAAGATTAACTACGCAGTCATTTCCAAATCAGACAGCTCATTTTATACGAAGTTCTGGTGGCCAGTGTCTTGTTCAGGCCTTGTTGATGAAGAATGCAGTGTTGAAAGACGTTGTGGGTATTCTCTGATGCCATTCCACAAGGGAGATATAAGCGTAGGTGGCGAGGGATGGGAAACAGTCAGTGTTACTTGGTAGTGACTATAACATCCAGAGTCCCAGAGGCCCGAACATTAAGGTTTTCTCCATATTTCTTTAAGACCGACTTTCTCTATAAACCGTGACGCGTGAAACGAAAAAAAAAAATTGTGTCAGAATGTGCCATACTCCAAACATTAAATTCACATGATCAACATAAATTCCAGTACCTCAATGGGTGTGCCTCCTTCCTATAATTTACCGCCAACCACCGTGAAGGATCGGGGGCGTGGTGGCTGAGGGGTTAACCGATTGGCTTTTGAACCGGGGGTTCCTTGGTTTGAATCTTGGTGAGGCCTGGGATTTTAAATCTCAGGATTTTTACTCTAATTGATACCTGACTTTATTTGGTTGCCAAATGACACCCTGCTCATTAACCGTTGGCCAAAGAAGCATCTGCATCCATCTGCCCAATAGATCGCAAGGTCTGAAAGGGGAACTTTACTTGCTTAGTACCGTGAAAGATCGCTTCAGAGAAATTTATCTCTTTTGCTCTACTGTTACGTGCTATGACTAGAGGTCCCTAGAGATGGTATTTTCTGTTTGCGAATCCAAGTCTTCATCACTTCTTGAAGAACACTACCTCGGGGGGGGGGGGGGTTGAATCTGTTGCCGGAAAATCGGCATCAACCTCCGAATCAATGACGTTCAAAGGTTGCTGTCATGGTAGCTTTGATCATCTCTGCATATGGCACCGCCTCCTTCCTCCTGACATCTCGTTTCTGGGCAAATCTCTCTGTTTTCACGACTTGCCCATTGGTTTGGCATCTGCTTCCAAATCTCAGCGCCATGTATTCCTAGTAGTTCTGATACTGTCAGTTAACATATGAATAGTATTTAGTAGATTGAGGCTTGTCTTGACATCGCCATGGTTTCTGGTATTCTGTCTATCCGTTATATCCTGCTTGGAATCTATGGGACACCAGTTCGGATTCTTTCACATCTTCACGCCATTAATCACCGCCTGACGTCCTCAATTCAAAGTCTTTTCAGCCAATAAAATTTTAAATAAATTGCAGCTTCGGCCAACGCGTGGATTGTATTGTGTTCAATATTGTACGCTGCTAATGAAAGATTGTTAATTTGATAACGCAAGCATTTGTTTACGGGCTTGGCATTCAGTAGTTAAACAATTAATGGCAAGGAGTATTAGGGACTCAATCGATTAGCAGTATCGAGCCACCATGTTGTCAAAAAAAAAGTTATAGAATACCCAGCACACCATAACAATTCTACAACAGTCACTTCCCCCCCGCCCCAAGAGAGCACACGCGAGCACACACCCATTCTGAAAGTGCACGAGTTGGCGTGTGGGTGCGTGGAGCTCGTTCATGGCTCCGCAGTGGAACAATGCGCCAAAATCTCCTGGGGGATGGCTCAACGGTTGCACGGAACACTGGGACAGCTCATGCGTGGAGGTCGAGGAACATTGATGCAGATATTAATCTGAGAGACAGGAGGGAGATGGGGGAGGGATTGCTTTGAGAGGGATGGAGGAAGGAAGAGTCTTAGTAATGGAAAGTCGCTGGGAGGGGGAATTACACGAGACTGGAAAGGGAGGGAAAGAATTTAACGCTAAAAAAAGTGTCTTCTTAGAGGCCGGAACAAACGTTGCTAAAAATAGCCAAAAGACATGGCAACGTCCAGAACCGGAAACAGAATGAAGAACTCTGATAACAAGGAGAAAAAAAAGATTAGTATTTTCAGTTCTAAACAGTGACTTCCTTTAGTAACTTTAAAAAGTGACTCGCTTTAGAATGACAGTAAACAGTTCTGAACTTCTCCATAAAATGAACTTTATAGATTCTATAATTGTAGATATATACATTTCAAGTCTTTGTCTTCGTGTTAATAATGTTGAAGGGGAAGTCTACATATACATTTATTTTTAGATAGGACTCCTACGCTCGTTGCAATAATAATATCGTCAGAGTCTTGGTTTAAATTGTTTTTGATTTTTAATATGAAAGAATATGAGATTGTGCATTATTTATTGGTCCGATCAAATAGAGAAGTCGTTTCGCCAGGATGATGTTGCTTCAGGGCAGAATAAAATAAAATTTAGAAATGATAGAAAAAAAAACAAACATGAATGTGGCAAAGGATTAAATAAGTCTTGTCCCCTAGGTCCAGGATATTCAAGCAGCATTTTATTTCTATGCGTTGCATATTTCGGACGCTCATTCATTGTTGAATATATTTACATCGCTTCTCATATTATTGAAGCTTTATATAGCACTACTTTTTTGTTTATAGCATGCTCAGAGCGCTTTGGTCCAATCTCATTTGTGGACCAGTGGGGGGGGGTATCTAGGAGTTGGTTTTCCGTGCTGCCTTTGGGCGCTCAGTAAACACAACTCTGCCCGAGTCGGGTGTCGAACCTCGAGTCCCCTTCTAGGTAGCCAAGCCAAGCCAAGTTCAAGCGCACTTAGCCTCTCGACCACGCTTCCCACATAAGAACATGAGAAAGGATCTCAGCGGAGTGATTCGAAACCTGGGTCACTGAGACGAAGTTCCATACCACACGACCCCTTATATCGACCAGAAACGTTCCCTGATTTTACTGAGAAATTTTATTAAAAATAAATGGGAGGCTTGTTGGTTGAGCGGTACAGCGATTGGCTTCCGAACCGGGGTCCTTAGTTCAAATCCTGATGAAGACTAGGATTTTTAAGTTCGGGATCTACAGCATCTCTAAGTCCACCCAACTCTAGTCATTAGTTGTGCTGGCCACATGACACTTTCGTAGGTCTTAGAAACAGATGACCTTTACATCCTTTGTGCCATAGATCGCAAGGTCTGAATGGGGAAACTTTACTTTTACTAACCACACACTATTTATTATTTAAATGTAAAAATGTTAAGGCACCTCTTTGTGATATTGAAATCTATCATCAAAGATCATCTGTTTTTTTTCGGCAAACCGTTAACGATGGTGTCTTGTGGCCAGCACAATGACATCCAGCCAACGTATGCCAGGTTCTCATTAGAGTTGACTGAACTCAGAGGAAACTAACAAATCTCTAATTTCACAAAGATTTGAATCCTAAACTCCTCAGTATGATGGCCACGGACTTTACCACTCTGCCACTACTTCTTGAAAAAGTTAAAGAAGGAAAAAAAGGTATTGCGTGAACTGACCTTTGCAGAAACTCATCAGGAATAACAAGCAATCATATAAAAATAGAAAATAAAAACGACTAGCTAACAAGGGAGCTATGACAATGGCTGATATTTCAGAGATTAATTATTAACGCTCTTCATTTCTTCTTTCCCCCCACGTAGCTTCCAAGGAGCTGACTTGTCCAGGGAGACAATGCGGCACCTTCGATGTGGAACAAAGAGAAAACAATGAAGAAGAATATGAGTGCAATTCAAATGAGAGGAGAAGAACAATGAATTCTTGCTACAGAATGAAATGCATTATTTATAGAATGATAAATTATCGTTATATGACCATTAGATCCATAGATCTTGACTGTGTCATAGGAATGTCGTGACGGTGTCGCAACTTGTGTTATCACCGTCTGGTCATAAAATAATCTTTTTAGCATATCAATAGCGGGCTGGTCCACTCCTTTTTGTGGTCCACAAAATGTTTTCGAGACTCCATTGCGAAAACTGGTAAGTTACAAAGACAGATCCTTTGATTTGAACCCAGAACACCAATCTCTACAGCCACCCCCCTCTCCCAGTCAGACTGTCTTTTTGGTCAAACTTTTAAGACATTAGGAAAAGACAGTATCTTCATCTTTAAAACGTCGAAGTCCTTATGTCCTATCTTAATCTTAAAAACGTCAAAAACCCCATGTCCTATCTTTATCTTTAAAAATCCAAGTTTTTATGTCCTATCTTTTTCTTAAGAACGTCCTAGTCCTTATATCCTATCTCTTAAGAACGTCAGGACCTTATGTCCTATATTTATCTTAACTCTTTGACACCGTGATTTTTTTCCACGTTTGGACAGAATTCATAGCTTTATATAGGGATAGAATCAACGATGGGAGCGTTGTTGCGAGGTCAAAGAATTAAGAGCGTCCAAGTCCTTATGTCCTATCTTCATCTTTAGAACACCCCAGTCCTTATGTCCTATCTGATTCCTTATAAAGCTACGACCTTTCTTCTTTATTTTCTCCCTACGCCCAGTTCGATGCCCTCCTGTTGGTTCACATTTATTACAAAAGGGCGGCTTCACCTTGTCGCCCATCGCCCACACACTTCCCCAACACAATTCACCTTGTCGCCCATCGCCCACACACTTCACCAACACAATTCTCTTTTCTCTTTTTAAATCTATCACGATTTGTGCTCAGCCATCGTCCCGGCTTCGGACTAATGAATCGTGTGGTCGGCTTATTTAATGTTTGAAATGGAACGTTTTAACCTGATAAAAGCTGCCTTCTAAGAGCTGGCTAAGTGGGACACTTTGAGAAAATGTTATTCGTTCGGGCTTGCAGTGCGTAAATATTGAAAATCCAGAATTCTGTTTTTTTTAAGGCTGGTTCAGACATGTTCCGATTTTCAAGAATTACTAAGTTCCTGCCATGTGCCACATCCTGGGACTAAGCTTATCCGTGATATGGAGGCGAATGCTTGCGATGACATACAATCATGTTTTTACAGTGCTATGAAACTAAGCAGAGGAAAGCAACTATATATTTGTAAATGTAGTGTAACCGAGTTGTTCGCTTTCTGCGTGCGTCCAGCGTGACGGAAGGTCATGGCCAGTGTGTATGTGTGTTTGAGGTCCAGTGCGTGTTTTGATATTACGGCATCCGTTTTATGTGTGAGACGTGCTGGTCTCATCTACTGTTTACTGTAGTCTAATTTTGTCGAATAAAGCCATGTTATTGGTATATTAGTATTTGTTGTTTCATTACAGTAAAATACCACTAATTGACGCATTCATTGATCATGAGATCTCTTAAACTGTCATATGTATCTGCATCCAATCTCGTACACAGGTTCCTTTTACTTCCTAGGCGATCACTAAGAATATTTTTTTGTTTGAAATATTCGCAACGACCGTTATTCGCGAAAAAAAAGCAAGCTTTATCAAACCTTTGTATTTAATTTTTTCGGTATTTCCCTTAAAGACCGCAGTCTACATAGAAAGCAGTAAAGTAAAGCTTCCCATTCAGACCTTGTGGTCTATAGAGCAGATGATGTAAAGGTAATCTCATTCTGTGGCCTACGGTTAACGAGGGTGTCATGTGGCCAGCACAACGACCAACCGCCTTTACTTTTCCCCAACTTGAGTTAAGTACTCATAGGCGCCCTAAAGATCAACAAAAGTATAAGTCTCAATATTTACCAGGATTCGAACTCGGGACTCCAGGTCGGAAGCCAAGCGATTTACCACTAAACCACCACGCCCAGTAAATAGAAAGCATATAAAGATCACAAAGTTAAAGCTTTTTTTTTCCTTTTCCCTAAGTCTCCTTATTTTTAATATGCCTTACGTCATTTCCACTTCCTTTTAAACGCGGTCTAAATAAAAAACAAAACCAATCCTAATAGCATCTGGGGTTCTGGGTTGGAATCTTGGTATTTTGAATCTCAGGATTTTGACGGCGCCCCTGAGTCCACTCAACGCTAATGGATACCTGACTTAAGTTGGGGAAAGTAAAGGCGGTTGGTCGTTGTGTTGGCAACATGACACTCTGCTAGTTAATCGTTGGCCAAAGAAAGGCCCCGTTAACCGGGTCTGAAAGGGGAAATTCACTTTTTATAGCACTAGGGAAGAAGGAGCACTTAAATGAATATGTATGGACTACGAAATGAGCAGTTACGTTAGTTCAAATCACCAACAAGTGATAAATATATATTGCTTACATTATATATGGCTTACACATATACTAAACAATTCATGGGAGCCTAATTAGTGTACTTTACACAGATACTGCATATTGCACGAATATTATACTTTACCTGTTACCTGTTACCTATCCCTTAGTCTGGTGGACCGTTGAGGCACCAAGCAAGACTTGTAGACCGTCTTTCTCCATTCCTCTCTATAATTATACATTACGCAGATGCTATCGCTATAGTTTATACAGATACTGCACATTACACAGATACTGCACATTAAACAGATACTGCACATTAAACAGATACTACACATTACACAAACTACACACTAACAGATACAGCACATTAAACAGATGCAACGCGTCACGTGGATGTCCTGCCTAAAACAGACAACACATTAGCGGCGGCAAAGTTGGAAAAAAATCATTAATCACATTACACGCCATCCTACTAACCGCAAAGGTCAAAAGTCTCTTAAATGTATTGTAGCATTTGATTATTTATGAAGGAATCAATAGTTAGGAGTATGGTTCCTGTCCCCCTACACAATTCTTTTTATGTCTCACTTTCCAGCCTCACTAATCCTCCCCCACAGACGCTCTGGGAGAAACATTCTTGGAAGGGAGGGGGAATGGAAGGCATAAATTGATCTACCATTCGACTTCCAGTTCATGTCTACCATTATCAAACAGTTTAAACTATTTCCGCCTTTTAATCAGACATCGCATCTCTCAATCTCTCACTCATACATCCCCTCACTTCATCTCTCACTAAGGCATCGCCTCTCTCCATCTCTCACTCAGACATC
>JADKLZ010001483.1:27134015-27150244 GCA_021533235.1 Biomphalaria straminea
GGAGAGAGCGATGAGAAAACACCATAAAAGAATGGACGGGCGGCTACCATGAAAGGAAAAGACTAAGGGATAGACTAGCTCGTTGGCGACATAGGGAAAACTATAGTTTGACCGTTATAATTTGCATTATGACAGAGTAAATTTAAGCGAATAAGCAATAATTAATTGGCTAATCCATTAATTTTAAATTGATTCATTGTTTGCTAGGTACAGCTAATAATTATTCAAAGTTTCAACTCTATCCAACAATGGGTGCTGGAGAAATAATTTGTTCAAATATATAAGGGGACGAAGCGCTACATATTTAGCCATATCTGTGAATAATGGAGAATTAAATTTCCATTGTAGTTATTAAAGACAATAATTAATTACCATTTAATAATTCACTAACAAATTTTTTTTTTTTTCAATTGATTCATGTCTTGTCTATACCAATGAATAATTGTGCAAAGTTTCAACGCGGACAAACTTTTTACCAGACAGACAGAAAGACAGACACAGAAGTAGTTAGTATAAGCAATGTAGAAATCAAACATGAGGTAAAAGTATTCTAATCAAGAAGGTGATTCCGTTTTAAGACAAAATCAGTTTGTATTTGTGTTTTAACTTGGATTTTATCTATTACTAGGTAGTCATGTGATATGTTTTAAAAACACAATCTTTGAAATCAACGAGAAAGGGTTATTACAATTAATCACTTCGCTAATGCGTTATATCTTTAAAACAGTAATTGTAATTACGAGATACGTACAACAGTTGTTTTTTTTTTTTTTGTAAATGACAAATATGAATGACCATGTGTTTTAACACAGTGTGTAGCGTTTCTAAGGCCACTCATCCATGGCCATATAACAAGATCTTCGGGGCTCGCAAAGACCTTTCTCCAGGGAACAGTACCAGGACAAAAGAAGAAGAGGCAGACAGAGAAAGCGATGGGAAGAGAACATTAAAGAATGGATGGGCCTACCACTGAAAGAAGTTCTAATCAGGGCAAAGGATAGAGAGGAATGGAGAAGGACGATCTACAAGTCTTGCTTGATGCCCCAACGGTCCACCAGACTAAGGGATAGGTAACTGGTAACAGGTAGCGTTTCTCTTTCCACATCACTTCTCTCAAAACAGCCCTCTAACTAGATCATGCTCTTACCTGTGTATTGAGTCTTTGGCCAGTTGGGCAGCATCCTTCGACGGCTGCAGGACCCGGTCCTTCAAATTAGTAAATGCTCCGAAAGGCATGATGGGAGATCAGATTGGAAATTCCCCCAAAACTATTTCTGTTTCGCTTTGATTAAAACATAAAGACTGCTAGCTACTGGCATGCGAATTTCGTTGTCTTAAAGAATTAGATCTGACTTTATATCCAGGAATGTCTTGTCTCGTTGATTCTGCTCTGAGATTGTGTCGCAATATTTCGCTGCTAAATGCAATGCAGGAATCCGTTTTGAATTCTATGTTTCTAAAGTGAGCGTGCAATTCTATTTTCGACGAGAGATCTGTAGGACAGGATGTCTACTTGTTATAAATATGCACTCGTCTCTTTAGTTGGCCCTGCAGTGGTTTACCTTTTGCCTCATTTTGGGCTGATAATCTAAAAAAAAAAAAGAAAAAGAAAAACATGTTAAAAAATATACTTTAAAAAAAAAAAACAAAGCTTATACGAAGTGCAATTTTCATATGTAAATTCTGAGTGAGTCTGGTGTGAATGTAGAGTTTGTTTTTGTATAGTAAGAATGTTTTGTTTGGTGTAATGCACAAATTGTAAGACAAATATCCTTTCTGACAATAAAGATGATTATTATTATTATTTGTATCAATAAGTTTGGATCAGTCATGTGATTAAATTTGTAACAGATCCATATATATATATCCATATATTTGTGCAATTAGAAATATTTTTACCATACAATATCTTCCCTTGTTCGAGAGACAAAACAAAATTATAAATTACCAACAGTTCATTAACTTATTGTGTGTGTGTGTGTGTTGTTTGGTAAAAAAAATTGTACAAGATTTCATCTTGTTCCGAGATGGGTGTGGAAGAAATAACGTGCACAAACGTTTTACCAGACAGACAGACAGACAGACAGACAGACAGACAGACAGACAGGCAGACAGGCAGACAGACAGACAGACAGGCAGACAGGCAGACAGACAGGCAGACAGACAGGCAGACAGGCAGACAGACAGACAGACAGACAGACAGACAGACAGACAGACAGACAGACAGACAGACAGACAGACAGACAGACTGCTTTGATTTAAGTTTCTAATAAAAACACGGTAAAATTAGGTGTCTACCATAGACATAAACAGGCTTGGACTGGCCCGCCGGGACACCGGGAAATTCCCGGTGGGCCGGCGGCTGCCAACTGCCAAAAGAAAGTTATTATATTTTTTATTTTAAGTGAAATTACCGTTGATTATATGATAGCTTCAAATAATAGTTTGTATTGAAAATAACCAAACTGAAACAGAACAATCATTACTTCACGTTACGAGCCTGGTCAAAACAGTCTCTCCAGGCCAGACTCACATATGGCAGGCATGTTAAACTGGGTGTTCGGGGGCCGCATGCGGCCCGCGACTACCTTGCAAGCAGCCCACTTGGCCACCTAAAAAAATTATGCAAATAATGTTAATCTATTACGCTGGAAAACAAGAGATGACAAGCTACTTGAATGGAAAAATAGTGTTTGTTAAACTGAACAACGAGGGTGAGTCTGCAGTGAAAGCAAGCTACATTTTGTCAAACTTCATTGCAAGCCATTGCAAATCATTTAATAAAAGTGATTTTATGAAGGAGTGTTTCGTTAAAGCCGAAGTCATTTATTCAGAAAAAAAGGAGAAAGCATTCAAAGAAAAAGCGTTAACTTGTGACACTGTTGCAGATAGAATAAATGAAATGTCAGTCAGCTTGCTTGATCAATTAAAGAACGACAAAGCTGATTTTGAATTATTTCATTGGGTCTCTATGAGTCAACTGTAGCCCAGTTGGCTATATTCATAAGGGCCTTTAACAGGAATTATCACATATACCAGGAACTACTCGAGTTCTGTTCTATGTATGTGGGGGGAGGGGCATCTACGAGTAGGTTTTCCGTGCTGCCTTTAGGTTCTCTACCCGAGTTCGTTGTCGAGCCTCGACCCTCCTTCTAGGTAGCCAAGCCAAGTTAAAGGGCACTTAGTCTCTCGATCACGCGATCTAATTTGATTTTGAAAATGCTGCTGGAAATGTGCAACTAGAGCTTATAGAATAGAAGTCAGGTTCTTAATTGAAATCGAAGAATATTGAAATGGTTGTGCCAAAATTTTACAGTCATTTACCCTGAACGGTTCGTTAAATTGCGAAAATTTGCAGCTATTATTCTAGCTATTTTTGCATGCACTGGTCTCTGTGAACAGTTCTTTTCCATAATAAAAGCTATCAAAACACCTCACCGTTCGAGATTATCTGATCAAAATTTGCATCTTGATGAAAGCGTCAGTGGCAAACAAACTTCAACCTGACATTAATAAAATGGTATCCCAGAAAAGATGTCTGGCATCAGGACAAAGTTTGCTGCCTGGTCGAGCGGTTTGCACGCTGGACTGTCGTTTGGATTTATCGATGGTTCCGGGTTCAAACTCTGCCCGCTCCCATCCCCCGTCGTCCTGCGGGAGGTTTGGACTAGGAAGTAACTATTTTCAACTCTGAAGGAACATCCGAAACGTGTAAAACATTTTACATTTTTACAAAGAAAATAATAATTAATCATAGTAATTTTTAATTAGCCAATTCTACTACAAATTTAGCTAAGGGACAGGTATGCCATTAATTATTGTATTATATTGTATTATTTCTAATTTACATAAAACTAGAAGGCTGTTTTAAAACAGAATTTTTGCTGCGGCCCCTCAGGTCATAGTACATTATTTATGCGGCCCATATACCTTAGTGAATAAGATATATGTGATGTATGGTGTTATTTTATGTCTATGTCTTAAAGCGGTTGAAGTTGTTACTTTATTTGGGGTTTTAAAAACAGGTGCAGGCTTTTTTCGGGACTTATGGTTGTCGCTTTGTGTTTGGCGTGAATTTAACAAATTAAAATACATATCTGTAATTGGTGAAACCCGTTGGTGAGCAAAAGACAGAGCTCTTACTAAAATATTAGGAAACTTCTTTATCAAACATTCCAATCACGGCAATCAAGAAACACAAATTATCGATTTTTTGTACATTGACTTGCTACAAACATTTTATGATATTTCTACATCAAACAAATTCAATAATGATGTCCGATACAGAGCAAAAGCTCTGTTAGATTGATTGACAAGTTTTGAATTTATTCTAACGGCACAATTATTTCTGAAAATATTTGAACATTCAACGCCATTATGTTATTGCAAACAACTGGAATGGATATACTACGAGCCTATAAGATGGTTCAAAACAGTTTCAATGAATTAAGCAAAATACATAGAAATTTTGATTCTATTTTTCAAGCAGCTACAAATTTCTCAACATTTGCAAACAGTGAACTAGAAAAAAGAAAGCTCGACATTGAAGTGCAGACTGTTTTGAAAGAAAAGAGAATTATAGTCATCCAACCACTTGAAAGTGCGAAACATAAATTTCGTATAAATGTTCACAACTTGGTTATGGATCAAGTAATGAATAGTTTACAACAGATTCTCTGAGCATTGTAGTCTTTACGCTGATTTATCTTGTTATGATCCAAGAAATTTTGCAGAAATTCTGAAAAGAATGCCTAGTGATGCACTGCAGCACCTGAGTGGGTAGCTCAATAAATTTGATGATACTGTAACAACTGTTGTGGGAAGCGTGGTCGAGAGGCTAAGTGCGGCTTGAGCTTGGCTTGCTTTGCTAACTAGAAGGCCCAAAGGCAGCACGGGAAACCAACTCCTAGATACCCCCTCCCCCCACTGGTCCACAAATGAGATTGGACCAAAGCGCTCTGAGCATGCTATAAGCATGAAAGTAGCGCTATATAAAAGCTATAATAATAATAATAATAATAATAGGCTTGTCTTCGAGTCCGAAGATTAGTGAGGAATACAGTGTTTCCCGTGGCTGTGCAGTCCCAGCTGTGACCTACATAATAATAACAAAAGATCAGCTTCAAACTGAATTATTGGATTTTACAACGAAATGGGAACATTTTCAAACAACTCTTGAAGATGAATATAATAAGATCTTTGAAATGGAAGTATCAGACTCTGTATCGGACAACATTCAACAGTCTGAATCAGTAGAATTACCAGGCAACAACCACAGAAATAAATGCAAATCTTAACAAAAAATGTATTGTTTGTTATTATTTTGTTCTCCAGAAGTTTAATTTGCATAGTCTTGCTTATTCAAATTTGAATCTGCTTACAAATTTGTTTTGACATTATACTATTGCAAGTTTAGACTCTAGTGTTTCTCGTGTTTAGGTTGTTAAAACTAGACGTTATTGAACTGTTTAATAATGTTTTACATAATTACGAATTTGAACATGAAATAAATAAAAACATTCTTACAACTTAAAGTAGTGTTTTGGAACTTTGAAATTTGATTATTATTTTTAATATATAATAAATAATTATAGAAACTAAAGAAAAATATATAAAAATTAAATTAAATTAAAAATAAGTAGTAATATTAAATTATTGAAAAAAATTATATGAAGCTAATGATGAAGTGGGCCGCCGCCATGACCTAATTTCCCGGGCCGGTTTTTTGAGCCAGTCCGACCCTGGACATAAATAAATATAGACTGGAAAAAGGAAGTAACTTCATGTAACTTGAAAACATGTATATCTATTGAATTCGGATTTCCGAATTATGAAAAATTAAAAAATTGCATGATCTTCAGTCTTAGAGATTAAGCAAAATGTATAGACATTAGATAAAGTACACACAATTGCAATTCACAAAATTTTGTTTCATAAAACTCTCTTATTGGCCAGTCTATATATTTATAACTATGGTGTCTATACATAAAAACAAAGGAAGATCACTTTGAGTGTCCAATTTTGGTTTCATATTGTGTTATGAAATAAGTTCATCATAGCATGCCTTTATTGAAGAGACAAGTATTATACATTAAGTTACTTAGTTAGTGAATATATGTTATACACAAACTATCACGTGAAATGGTAAGTAACGCAGTTAGGCTGCCTGGTCGTGTGATATAAATTCCAGACGGCCTTTTCATTGTTTCTTGTTCGAACATAATTAGGTCCACTAATCAAACTTTTTTTTACCAAAGTATGGTAATCAGGTGACGCCAGAATTAAGAGTAATCCACCATACCTTCAGAGAGATATATAAGTGGTGGAATCTGACTTTTTACAGATTGAAAACGAACTCTTCTAGTCTTAACTGTGTACCACTGTATATAAGACCGTGGTTGTATCAAGCTGAACAATTTAAAAAAAGTGAGTTCAGTCAATAGAAAGTAATTCGTGACACAATCAAATATTAACCAGGCTCTAGTCAAGCAGAACAAGTGCTGCATTGTCCTACACTCAGTGGACCTCTCCAATACTTTTTAAATCATGATTCTCTATACAGTTTACCCATCGTTTGTGTTTAATTCTATGATTAAAGGTCATAAGTTTATCATGTTCTTGAAAGCAGGGACGGTCCTAGCAATAGCGGGGCCCAATGTGAAACTGATTGCGCGGGGCCTAGTCTGGTTGGGAATAATGATAATAAGTGAAAATTAAGATTTTGTATTAGTAAATAAATTCGGCTTTGCATTTTGTTCCTTCTTTTACAAATTTGCGATCAAGTTAACTTTACTTTACGAACCTTGCAACCTATGGCATATTTATATGCCAGTGTCACGTACACATGTTGTTTTGCAAAAGGGAAGGTCAACAAAAAAAAAAAAAGCAAGAGTTATTTTTAGCTTGTCAGAACATCAGTCACATGACATAGAGACGTCTATGTGGTTGGTTGAGAGAATGAATTCAAAATGAGTCTGCTGACAACTTCCGCCCAGAGAACTGGAATTAATTCAGTTGGAGCCTAACTTTTGTAGATAGCAGTCGCATGTAATTTTGTAGTTCTAGAATTTAAAGAAATATGTCTTTGTTCAGCTTCTTGTTTCATTGAAATATATTTGTACATAGCTGTACTTATGTTGAGTTCAAATAAAGGTTCCTGAGTTGTTTTATGAAGGCATTTACTCTATTGAATCCTAGATCGTCATTGTTCAATATAATATTTCAAAATACAATTCCCGGCAACACAAGACTTCTCTCCTAACAGCTAGTGATATCTAACAACATCACAAGAACAGATCGTGACGTCAACCACTAGAGAGGAAGAGAGCTTGTGACAGCCAGTGACTATAAAAGTAACTAAAGTATTGGAGCTTCCAGTTAAGAAAAAAAATTCGTCCATTTATTACATTTTACTAAATAAAAACTGACTGCCTTTTTTATCGCACTTAATGAATGAAGCCCATAAATGACAATTTTGTCTATTTTTCAGGAGATTTGTATGAGTTTTCAGGAGATTTTAATAAGTGCATTACATTTCCAGGTTTTTTTTTCGTATATATTTTGCAATTAATGATTACACATAGAATAAGCGCGGGCCTATGAAAGCGCGGGGCCCACTGCGACCGCATAGGTTGCAGTGGCCTAAGACCGGCCCTGGTAAGTAAGTAAATTTTGCGATCTATGGGGCAAATCTGATCATGATGTTAAAAGTCATCTGTTCTTCGGCTAACGGTTAACTAGGGCGTCTAGTGTCTCTATAACTGGACTCCACAGCCATATGAAGAAGTGTTCGAGATGAACCGTAGTCGTTCTACGACTGAAGGAGGCCAATCTTGTTTTGCGGCCTGCACAACGACCAACCGCCTTCACTTTGCGCAACTAAAGTCAGGTACCCATTAGAATAAGATGGACTCAGGGACGCCCTTCAAATCAAGAGATTCAAAATAAAATAACAATCTTCACCGAGATTCGAACTCAGGACCCTGGGTTTGGAAACCAAGCGGTTAACCACTCAGCCACCGCGCACAAGCAACAGTAAGTGAACAGTAAGTGAACAGTAAGTGAACAGTAAGTGAACATTAAGTGAACAGTAAGTGAACAGTAAGTGAAATGATGTTTCTTAACTCTTTCTCTTAAAAAAAAACAAACAACATCATCAATTTAATTTGATGAGGTCAAAATCAACGATGGTATCGTCGATTAGGAGAGAAAGAGTTTAATCAAATTTATTATTACATAAAAGTCGGAAGAATCCTATTTTCCATTCACGTCTTCAGAATTATTATGTTGTCCTTTATGAAATGTGTTTTACAATTGTGCATTACACATAACAAAACATTATAACAATAGTCAACGATTTATACGAAATCACTTAAAATATGCGTTTATATTTCAAATTCGCTTAAAAATTATCTGTGAGGTTTACATTTGAAAGTTTGATTTTTTTCAGAAATTTAATAGCTGAAGGAACCCTAGTGTTCGTGAGGCCTGAATGGTTGTACCACGAACTACTGGAATAAGTAACTAGTAGGCCACAACGTGAAGTAATCTGTCTAAAAAAAGGCGAAGTGTTCCGTGAAATACACAGAATGTGCGAATCATGATAGTTAGGAACATGTTTGGAAAACACAGCTTAAGGAATAAAAGAGTTTGTGTGTCTGTTTTTTTTTGTAATCAGTGTTTTGTTAGTTCTTTGTGATTATAAAATGTTTTTATTTGAGATTTCGAAATAGAAAATTAGCCTTTACAAAACAATTAGATCAATTATACGACTTCAGTCGGGCCAGATTCACATCTAACTTTACATTCACTTTGACCTATCCTTTGATCTGTTGGACCGCTGGGGCACTACATAAGATCTGTCAACCTTCTTTCTACATTCTTATCTGTCGTTTTTTTATATAATTTCATTCGGATGTTCTTTCTGAAAATATTGAAGCCTGATAATGTGGACCACTTCGGGGACCGATTTTGAGTTTGTAACCTCGTTAAAATTGTTTATTAAAAGGTGTCCATGTGCAGTTTGTTAGTCGCCTATGAGCTTAATGTCAGCATTTAGGAATGTCAAACCAGGCAGAGATGCTGAAACAAAAACTACTGCAGATGGTGCATTGTAAGACATAAGCAAGGCCACCCAGTGACCCAAGAGGTATTCGAATAGATGCCAAACTAGTGAGTTTTAGTTCAAGTACTTTCTTTTTTTTTACCTAAATGTTCTAGGAAGCTTTTGAGTTTACGATTACTTTGCACCGTAGAGCTAAATTTATCAGGCCATGGTTAGAACGTGAGCAATACAAAAATAGACGGTTTACGGTAGCAACAAAAATTATTAGAAAAAAAAAAGCAAGTCCCATTCAATTCAAGTCAATTCAATTCACTCTGTCGCCACTCACCGGAATGAGTTGATTCGAGTTTTAACTACACACTTTATGAAACACAAAACGAGAAATCGATTATCTTTTGTATCGTTGTGGCGATTGTTTTACTTTGATTTGTATCACTGTTTGAATGTTTGGCATGGCTGTGAGTGTATTCGATGCTCAGTGATCCCGTCCTGTTCTTTTTAATTGCAATTTGGTTAAAAGCAATAGATTTAAGCATGCCTTGTTTTCAGAGCGAGACGAATTCATGCCTGATGACGTATACAAAGGGCCGGATTTAAGTCTGTAGTAAATTCGTAATACGGAAATACGAAAAAAACAAAACAATTTTTAGCCATGTCAGTGTTACCAACTTTAAAATTTCAAGAATTGTTTGCGAGAAAATATATGTTATGGATTTTTTTTCTCTTTTGTCGGGGCCCTTTCTTGTGGATACCTCTGGGGTGTAGCCTCAGCTAGGGTGTAGCCTCACCTGCCCTCTCTTAAATCCGGCCCTGCGTATACCATAGAATGTACAACCTTGTCACGAGACCTTGCAGACGTGTAACATTTATTTAGTGTCCAAGCAATTATAAGTACATTCCTTCCTTCGAGAGAGTGGACTCCTGGGTAAATTATTGAGAGAAGCAAATAGAAAGCAAAGCCATAACTTACAAATAATATAATCATAACCTAATATAATACACAGAAGGAGGCAAAGAGAAAGGTTCATTATTCATTCCAAATGCCACCTATTCCATGTGCCAAGGAAAGTATATATATATATATATTTTTAATAAAGATTATATTGACTCACTCCATCTGTCTGTCTGTCTGGGTGGATTCTTATACACGTTTGATTTTCCTCCCACTTCCCATTCTCGGATCAAGTTGAAACTTTGCACAATAATCCATTGTCAATGAAAACGCATGAATCAGTAAGTATTGAAACATAAAGTGTAATTAATCAATTAGTGTTTTTTAATTGTTTAATTAATAATTTCATTTGTATGTATGAAAATGAGAAATAAATCTTCCAGTATTTATAGATACGATATAGTATGGTGCTTTATGGTATGCACACTTTATTTTTTTTTTAAAGTTATTTTAATATTTTCTTTTTTTGATTATAAAAAGAAAAGAAATCTTCCTTTTTTATATAAAAAATATTTTTGTTAATTTGTAACTTTATATAAAAAAAATAATTGATTTAGTAATACATTTTTTAAAACTGTTATTTAAAAAAAACAAGTACATAAATGTGATCAGAATATAAGGTCATATGGTTGCTATGACTTGGTATAACTTTCCTTGATTCTAGTTAATTAAAATAGTTGTAAACATTACCATGGTATGTTTTAAGAAATAACTCTGCATATATTACACTTTATAACAAAAAGGTTTAGTCTCACAGGAACTAAAAAGTTGCCGTTGCATTAATACTTCCCAAGCTGCTGAATATCATGAAGTTGGAATTTTCAAAAACTTTTTATATTTTGTTTTGTTTTGTTTTTGTTTTGTTTTTTTTTTTTAGATGTAAACGTGGCGTTCTTCTGACTTGGCTTTCATCATCTGTTTAGTCTCTTGGTATCCACTCACCTGATCCACTCACCTTACTTAAAGGTTACATCAGAACTCACCAGCCAGTACAAACACGAACAAAAAACAACACACTCCGTAACAGTGGCGTAGCTATAGGGTGAAGGAGGGGGGGGGGGAGAATTTGAAAATCCCCCCGGGCACCCACTTAAGGGGGGGGGCCTCCAAATGAGTGGGTTTTTTTTTTACATTAAATATTACCTACGTAACATATGATTTTAATGTTTAGATCTAGATCTAGTACTTAAACATTGTAAAGAAATATTACTCTCGTCTTATTATTGCCATTTTGGAATGTTTAGAAACATAAAACCATAATCAATCTATTTAAATATACTTACGATAACTAAAATCAATAGACGTGAATTATTTCGACCTAGGATTTCGAAACATTAATCTAAAGGGAAACTAACAGAAAATGGCTTTATTTCATGAATTTGCATGACTATAGTTCTGTGATTAATGCATAACAATGTATGTATATAGGTGTGTGAGTTGATCAATCGCGGATAAGATTGTGTATCCGTTTTCCAGTCTTTAGATCTGTTTTTAAGCCTTGTCTACACCTAATTTATTTTGTTCACCAGGAAGCTTTCTAGTTATGGATATGCTGCCATGTATGCAAATCTTCAATTGGAATAATATGTTTCAGTATTGAAATAACCCTAACCATTTTTAAAATGTGTTATGTTCTCTATAAACCTCATTGGTTTTTATATCCAATGGTATACTACAAATGAATATAAATATATGCAATTATATTTTAACGACACCGAATACTCAGGGGGCGAAGCTAGAAATTTTTCATCGTTTGGGGGCCCCTAGCATTTTGTTTAATAATTAATTTTGAATGTAAAAATACAAAACTGGGGGCCCGGGGGGATCTTCACATTCTCCCCCTCCTCCCCCCACCCTAGCTACGCCACTGCGAACACTCCCTTCTATCTTATTAATATTTGACTTGTCTTAATCGCAATGTAAAAATATTTCAATGGCGCCATTATTGCAATTGTGGGTGGGTGTGGAGGCCCCTAGAAAGGGTGAGACGAGAAAGGGGGGGTTGGGGGAGCCGAACATTGTTATGACTTCGCTCTAACTATATCACGTCGCGATTACACTCGGGCGAACCAATATCATTTCCGATCAATGGAAAAAAATCGATACCCTGCTCTTCGGATCGATACGGCATATTCGGTGGTTCAGACAATGCATGGATATGATACGCCAGGAAGGAAACAGATTATGGGAGCCTCTCTCCGTAGCAACGTCATTTACACCTGAGTGACGGCAGCCCTGGCAGGATGAAGTGCTGTTCAGAATGTGATTAAAACATGACTCATGACACAAAAAGTCGTTAAACTGAAGCTTAAACATTATTTATTATTCTTTTGTTATGTTTTTTTTACATTGGAAATAAAGAGAGAAGAAAAAAAAAGTTTATTTTAAGAATCAATAATGAAATTAATAAGGTTAGTTTAAAAAAATTGAATATGATGTTAAATGCATTTAAAAAGCGATTGCGTAAACTTTAACACAGATAACTCCTTCTTTCTCCCCCCTCTCCCCTTTTCTTAAGTGATTCCAGACAAGAGATAGAATCAATGCGCATTGAAAATGATTTAAGATGAAATGGCGCTAAACAGTTGATTTTTATCGCAAAGATTTATTGATGTTGGTCTAGATATGAATCATGTGGCCGATCCAAACTAATTGATACAATTACTCTTACTATAAGCATTCTGTGTTGTTTTTCTGGTTTATACTGAAACGAAATAAACCTTGAACCCATTTCTTATTAAAGAAATAATTAGCTTAAATTTTATCAACAATATAGCTTTCCATCCTCATGTAGATGCATGTAGAAACACAAATTAACTAACACTATCTTCATAATTTACACAAAATACAACTGACAATCAAATGTCCATTTTTTTTGCCTGTCTCTCCACGGTTACTGACTATTATCAGTTATTCTCTCCCCCTTTTTAAAACCCGCTCCGCTAGACTGTGATGCACTTACGTGAAGTTACCTCGGAATGTATTCAGCCAACTGGAACACGCACACATTCCATACTAATTGCAGAAAGATAAAAGAGTTACCTGTCTTTAATATGTCCCATTACCAGGGCAGGTTTTTTAATATGAAGCAGTCTATGGTGATTTGAAATGCAAATGTATTTGAATATGCTTGTCGCTCATGGATTGACCTTTTTGAACCAGTCGAGAAGCTGCAAAAGTAGGTCAAGGAAAGATGTCACTCTCAAAATGTAAATAAGCCCAGAGTGTAGCATACTTCATATGACGTATGTACAGACCTGAGACGAGGCGATGAGCTACTGGTCTAAAATACCCACAGTTTGTGACGTCGCAGACCAGTGTTTGAGACTTCTATAACGAAGGTCACGATATATTAGAATTCCATTCATAAAATTCCTTGTCATCAAAGTTTGATCATAGCTGAATATTAAATACATTTACGCTTAGGTTTACGTAACATATTGTAAAATAATAATACAACGTATTAAATGTCCAGTAAGATATAGTTCTACATACTCTTATTCGTGCTTGATTTGTACTGATCATGAGATATTACATGTAGTTAGGCTAGTGGTCTGGTAATCTATGTGTTCGTAAAATTGGTCGTTGGTCTGTCGCACCAAACAACTAGTACATCTAACCCGATGTAGGCGTGTTCAGTTCTTAACAAGTTAACTCTTTGACTCCGGAAGGACGCAACAATAATTCCGGAGTCAGAGCTAATAAACAGCTTAAAACAAGCCCGAAAAAACTACTTGATTACAACAAACTCAATGTCACTTTTATTAACAATAGTCATACAGGGCCGGCCTTAGGCCTAGGCAAACTAGGCAACAGCCTAAGGCATCCGTTTGGTGGGGGGGCTTCGCACAGGTCTCTTTAACATTTTATTTAGAAATGAAATAGCGAGACACATGTCCAACTACATTTACCTTTCCCTATCCCTTAGTCTGTTGGATCGTTGGGGCACCAAGCAAGACTTGTCGACCGTCTTTCTCCATTTCTCTCTGTCTTTTGCCTTGGTTAGAACCTCTTTCAATGGTAGGCCCATCAATTCGTTTATGATGTCATCCCATCGCTTTCTCTGTCTGCCTCTTCTTTTTCCTGGTACTGTTCCCTAAAGGAAGGTCTTTGTGAGCCCATAAGATCTTGTAATATGGCTTGCGTTTTTTTTTACTATAGCTAACAGTTCATCATGGTGTTCAATCGCTGCAGTAGCTGTCTCTAATCTCTTGGTATGTGATACGGTCTTTAAATGTGATACCTAGGATCCTTCTGAAGCATCTCAATTTCGATGAAGTACACAAGGTTTTAAATAAATTGCGTACATTTGTTTTCGTTGCTAATATTTTTTTTTTACTTTTGTATTTCATTTAGGAGTCGCCAAATTCACTTTGCTTAGGGCCTCCAATTATCAAAGGACGTCAATGTTTACAGATCAAACTTGAAGTTGATGGATGCAGAAAAAAAGTGAATTCAAAATTAAAACAAGAGATAACTCACTACGAAAAGACGTCCTTTCTGTCTCGCGTCTCTGCGTTATTCCCCTTGTATTACGTCAGTCCAACTCGTGATTTCATCAGAGACTCCTTGGCCTTATCCATCAAAACAACCGCCCAACATGTTTGCACTAGAAACAGAGACTACCACACACACATGCACACACATACACACACACACGCACACACACACACACACACTATAACACTTGAGGAGAGATGTTTTTCATGAAAAGTTTATGTATAAAAAAAAACATTTTTTCTTATATGCGATGTACACATTTCAAATTTAAAACACAAAAAGATTTCTCATCTTTCAACATTGTGTCCAGATGATTTCCATATAGACTCGCAATTAAGAACAATTATAAACATACAAACATTCTGGTTGTTTATTACAAATTTCAATGTGCAAACACTACTGTAGTAAGCAGCTTGCGCCCATGACAGCGTACGAACAAACTTATTAGCCAAGCTGATTTCAAAATACACTTCTGTCAAAAAATATTACTTTTTATTTTTTTTTAACAGTTATTGTTATTCTGCTCGTGGTTGGAGCTGAGAATATAAAAAAAATGCACAAATCACGGTTTTAACTAAAGAATTCAATTTGATTTTCGTTAAATTTTTTTTTAAATCTCCATTTGAACTACGAGAAATTAATAGTCAACAACAAAAAATGGACAAACTTTCATCCATATCGCAAAGAAAGATGATGCATAGTTTAAGCTATCTGACAAGATCAACGTCTAATCTTTCGACTCACGAGAATGCTGACCATGTCCTCTAAATCTGCTCTCTTTACCAAGACGCCAATACAAGACACTGGCCCCAAAATACCTCAATAGAAAGAAGGCTATATGGAGAGCTCCCTGATTCGGAAACCACTGCGCAGTTAATCTTATATATTGGTCTAGTCTTCTGAACGATGCAACAATACATTGAGGACAAGGAAGAAGCTAAAGAAACTACAAGATGTAATGAAAAGAAAATTCAGTTTAGGAATATACAAAATAATATTAAAAAGTATATTAAAAAAAGCTTTTCAAAGGATTGTATCTTAACCTGTTAGTCTATTATTCAATTTGTTAAACCTCAATCAGCTACATTATCAAATTAGTAATGTCAATCTGTAAAGTGTGCTTTGTTAAAATGAAGAGAACATATAAACAATGCCAGTTATTGTGTTTTACATAATACAAAACTGAATTAATAAATGTTTTTTTAAAGCTACTTTATCACTGTTTCTTAAAATGTTATCATGTGGGTTGTATCACTATTGTAGTAGAGAAATTATCGAAACAACATGAAACTGGCTTATTTCAAGTTCAAGGGAAATCACTGCTGTGCGCTTTCAAGGTAGCCAGAGCAAGGGACAAACACTGCTAATGGATGCAGGGCTCGTCATTTGTTACATTTCTATAGGCAAGTATTGATTGGACCCCTCTTTCCCCACCCTATACTCCACCCCCTCCCCCGAGGCCTCGTTTTTCATTAAAAGCTATGTTTACCTATACGAGTGTATGTCACTTTAGCTATTAGCTTCCTACAGGTACTAGTGCCATGCATTAGAATCCGTTCTATTCATGCACACAAAGAATAAAACGGACATTACATTTTTAAAGGACAATATAGCGACATGCTTGAATGCGAAAGTATTATGAAGTCCCATTTAGGTAGCCAATGTTTAGGTAGCCAATGTTTAGGTAGCCAATGTTTAGGTAGCCGATGTTTG
>JADKLZ010001483.1:27176000-27189214 GCA_021533235.1 Biomphalaria straminea
ATGAACTTTGTATGAACTTTGTATGAACTTTGTATGAACTATGTATGGACTTTGTATGAACTATGTATGGACTTTGTATGAACTATGTATGGACTTTGTATGAACTATGTATGGACTTTGTATGGACTTTGTATTTATATTTAAGCATTATTTAAGATGTACAAGTTACGAAACAAGAAATAGCAACATCAAATATTTTTTTTCTTTATAATTAGATCCAAACATCCACCAGGTCCAAGAATTTCTCTTACGACTCCGGGAATTGCTTTCATTTTAATAAAAAAAATGGTTTATTTTTGTTTCTAGATTTCTGTTTTTTAGAACTAGAAACATCTAGATCAATTTCATATTGCGGTTTTAAAAGTTTTTTTTATAACTTTATACATTGTTCGTCACTTTAATTTGATTAGACGAAAAAAAAAACTGTGGTAAAGAAATCTTATCTTCTGTTATATAATACAGACGTTACTTCAAAAAAAGAAAAAAAGACAAGATCTTTACGTCCTACAATGACCGCAGTTTAAAAATCATTTGGATTTATCTGTATTGTTTGAGTTTTAATTTAATCATTATTGTCTCATTACCATCTCTCGCGAAAGGTTTTGAGAAATTTTATACAGTAGAATCTCTAAAAAAAAAAAATAAAGAATTACAGAAGACTACACAAACATATTTAAAATTGAATACATTCAAGACAAATACTGAAATAGCTTACCAATTGATTTAGTACAAAGTACGTTTTTCTTTTTTTTTTTTAAACCTATGAAAGCTTGAAGTCTGCCCTTAAAATAGTATCCAGATTTTGAAATTTGACCGTTGGAAGTGTTCAAATAGTAATCCTTGACAAACGCCAACTTACAGTTAAGACTTAATAGTTGTCCACTGTAAGTGATCTTAACATTAGAAGCGCTTTTATTGACCAGATGGTCACGGCTGAGTGAGTTCTTGCTTCCAGAAGAGAAAAGAATAAAATTACTATTATTATTTAATGAAACTTGTTCGCTAATAGTAATTACAATCGAAGCTGATAATCAATGGACAGCTCTCTGTGGAGGAATTGCTGCCCCCTAAGAGAAAAAAAAAAAAGATGGGGGCTCGTCTGCGGGACACTGTTCGTCCAACCGGTCGCGGAGTTGCAGGCGATTCCACTTTTCAGCGACAAGTTTCTATGATCTGACGTTGTTCCGCGCTCGCGACAAGATGGAGCGGGCAAAAAAATACTACTATTAAAAAAAAGCGCCAAACTTCCATAATAGCCGCCATTCTAGCAGACGACAAAGTCTGACAGCGGGAGCGCGAGTTTAGTCGATATTTTATGAACTTCAAAGCAAAGAAGATATTTTAAGCGAACTACTTGAAATAAAAGACATTTATAAATATCTACGTGCTTTGTTTTGTTAGAAGAGGATACAGTTAAACAGTTAGGGGCGGTTGATAGCCCGTTCCCACCATCTTGCGTTCTCTGTAGTGTCGGGTGCTCGGTGAGTGGCAGTTGAGAGTATTATATCGTCCAATCAAATTTCGAGTTTCCTAAGATAAGAAACAGGCGTCTTGAAAAAACAACGGTATCTTAGTTAAAGAGGAAGGAATCGTATTGATTTCCCTTGACAGAGTTACCAGACTTGCGGTATCCATTATATCAATAGCTTAATAACAGCCTTGCTGTATCTATTATATCAGTAGTTGAATATCAGAAGTGATGTAACTAATACATTTATAGTGCATTAGCTACAGTGCTGCTAATTATATAGATATTGAAATGTTTGCCGTTATATTTCATAAATAGCCGTGCTGAATTAATCATATCACTGTTGTGGTCAGGGGAAGCCTGGGCTTTAAACAGAAGCGGACTGGCTATATGAGGCAACCGGGCGAATGTCCAGTGGTCTGGTGCTTGAGTGGGCCGGTGGGGCTGCCGAATGCGACAAATAAGTCAAGTAAACGTTATTGGCCTTGCCTTAAATTTTATAAGAGATCTTTACATACTTAACTGTATCAAGAGTTAGGTTTTACTCGCATAGTTATAACAATGAGACTTGTCTTCGAGTCCGATAGTGAGGAATGCAGTATTTCTCGTGGCAACGCAGCCCCACCTGTGACCTACATATTTTGCCACACCCAAAGCAAGCATATAACCATTGTCCGCAGGTGGTCGATTTAGATCTTCTTTAGATTTTCTTTTGGTCTCAAATGTGTATCCCGCGCCCTTGTGAGTGACCTCCAACTGTCTCATTCTGATGCCGCCTGCAGCCAGGTGCTCTCTTCTATATCAGCTAAGGGAAGTTGGCAGTTATAGCAAACTAATATCATAACCTAATTATGACTGCGATGCACTGTACACCTTTTTTAAAACTAAGATTTCCTATAGCCCCTAAGAATATTTCCATGTAGAAATACATCCAAATAGGCAGACTCAAGTTTGCACACATGCGTTCAATTGTATACATATCATCTGCAATCAATTAGTGGGCCACATTGTAGTGCACATAGTGGGCCGGGTGTGAGGATACTTGTTTCAAGATGTCTTGGAGTCAACTTTATTATAGCTTTTTTTTTATATCTTTATATATGCGTCTTCTATGGTGCGTCGTTAAATAACTAAAACTATCAATTCAGTACCTAACACGGGACAATTTTGACGCCCAGTTCGTCTATGTTTTCAAAATCTGAGCTGGCATTACCATACCAACCAGCCTACAAATTGCATGCCTACGATGAGTATCCTATTAGTACATTTTTCATTTGCATCGATGGTTACCCATGTAGTAGACCACCACATGCGTGGGTTTATGTAGAGTATTCTGGTTAAAATTTTGGTCAAGACTTAAATCTTGACGCCGGGATTTTTATGAAGACCGAGTCCACTCAACGCGAATGGGAACATGACATTAGCTGGGAAAAGTGAAGACGTTTGGTCTTTGTGCTGCCAACAGTATATTTGTTTCAGTCGTGGGTCACAAAAACAGTAAACTTTATATCATCAGTACGTTTAACTTACATCTAGTACTTTCGAAACGATATGATAAATTTCTCTTACTTCTAAAAATAGAAACAGATTAATGCTCAGTACTTAAATTTCTTTTCGTATGTTTAGAAGTTAATTTTAGTAACGGTGTTAAGACAAAGAGTAGAAAATAAACTGGATCAATTGGTAGATTAAAATACTTTTACACTACATATTATATCTACGTTTAGGAAATATTACTTTGAAATTAGGTTATATTACCTGTTCAATTTTTTCATTATTTTAACTTACGGATAAAGAGTAAAAAGATCTCTGTCATTTCTTAGACCAAACCAGTATCTCAGGCAGAACAGTGGAATGTAGGTCATCGGACATTTTTATGACAATAACAATAAGAATTACTAATCTACTGCTCATTCTTGAGAAAGACTTATAAGTATTTGCCTAAATTACCATGTTGTCAATCTATCCCTAATCGGAATCGGAATAATAGCAGAATCACACTAATAGTGAAACATCAGACGCACTGTATTCATTAGATCTGTCAGGTACTTAAAAGCTAGGTGACCCGACAAAATAGAGTCGACTAAATAGCGCGAAATTTCCAGTCGAAATAGCGCAGGACAAAATAGCGCAGACTTGCAGGATGTGTATAAAAGTAAGCTACCGTATTTTAGTAAGTTTAGGTCCTGGGCAGTATTTTTTTGTCATCCAGGGCTTTCCACTGGGGTTTTATGCCTCCTCATGTGGCTGGTGAGACCTATGTGAGCCCGGAATGTTCGGCTGCATTTTGGCAGGTTATTCCAGCTGTAAGTAGTGTCATTGACCTTGCCTTTCTTTTTCTGGCGTTTTTCTCTGCCAGCGTTGTTCTCTTTTCCTCAGCAACTTGTGCGCCAGTTTTCACAGCACGACGCCGTGATGCTCTGTCATGTGCCTCTGTCTCCCCGGTGGCTGGGTCTATGCTGAACGCCTTCAGAGAAGCTTAGAGTGTGTCCCTGAAGTGTTTTCTTTGCCTGTCTTGCAATCGCTTTCCTTCGCTTAGTTGGCCATACAAGAGACGTCTATTATGTAGAATATTACTACTTATATCTCCCAAAACAGGGCGGGCAGGGTTCGTACCCGGCACCGCCGAGGAGACGGTTCAGAGCGCATATCAAACGATATGTCCAGTAAACATAACCATAACTGGTTGGGGGGAGGGAAGAAATGTGATATTAGAATTCAAGGGTTAAATATAAAGGTGTGTGGCTATATTAGCTTGCTCAGGCCTGGACAGTCTCCACCACGGGGAAGTGCAGTCAGGGCACCTCATGCGCTCCCAGAGTCTGCGGTCTTTTTGGGACTTGTCCCAGCACGCAAAACGCTTTTCCGTTTCTTTTTTTTTAATTATAGCCAGGGCATGGTGGGCGGAATTCGCCCTCCATTGTGGGCCAAGGAGTCTGCAATAGTGTTGCCAGTCAGTGTTGTTACTATTCAACAGGCCATCAGAAACTCATCTTTTATAGATGCTCTTCTACATCTTCCCAGTGTTTAAAGTTAAAGTAAGTTACCAACTGTCTAGAAATTCCCAATTGCAAACATATATTTAGTGTTGAACATACTAAAATAAGGTCCCCTTTCAGACCTTGTGGTCTATAAGGCAGATGATGTAAAGGTCATATGATTCTGTGGCCTACGGTTAATGAGGGTGTCATGTGGCCAGCACAACTACCACCCGCCTTTACTTTTCCCCAACTAACGTCAGGTACTCATTTGAGCTGGGTGGACTCAGAGGCGCCCAACATATATAGTCAAATGTAATTTTCTCTTTTTTTTCAACATTATCTGATAAAATGTGCCCCAGATATGACTTAAATTTTTCTTTGTTTTATTCTCTAACCCCCACCCCTCAGTCACTCGTACGACCCAAACACTCGCACAGCAAGACAATTAGGAAGGACAGGTACAATTCTAGTGCCGAGTCGAGAATCAAAGCGGGATAACCCAGTTAAAAATGTTTTTGCTCTGAAATAAAGGAAATAGTGCTTTCCCTTCCCTAAAAAGATTTGTTTTTTGTTTTTTTTTCCCTTTTTTTTTAAAAGCATTTGTCTTAGCAAGACGTTAGATGCAAACTGTATGCTATATGTTTTAGAGTTGGAAATGTCGTAACGGTACGACTTTTTAAAAAGAAATTGAGAAACTAACACAAGCTTAAGCTTACATTTGTTCATTTAGTAAAAATGTAAAATTATTTACATGGAACTACAATATAACATATTTTACAATATATATGTATATATATATATATAGCGCTTTTGGACGCCTTCAGGTGAGAGTTTGAAAGAACAAAACGCTCCGCCTACCTACAAAAATAAATGTCTACCAGGCGGTGGTTCTCTCAATCCTTCTATATGGCTCTGAGACATGGACACTATATAGAAAACAGCTAAGACTTCTTGATGATGTCGGACCATAAGAAGTCCCTCTATACTGTCCATACCGGCGTTCGCAAGGACATCGCTGTTTGTAGTGCGGTCCTGCCATCGTATGTACACGATGGAGCGCAAGCATCTTTGGTGAAAGCTGCGTGGACCCAGAAGCACCCTAAGAATCCCGAAATTAAAAATAACCTTCTTGACTAGGATCCGACATCTACGCTGGGCAGGGCACGTATCCCGTATGGGAGACGAACTTTTGCCAAAGGCAGTCTTTTTTGGTGAGCTAAAAGGTGGTCGACGTAACAGAGGCGCCCCAAAGAAACGCTTCAAAGACCAGCTTAGGCGTCAACTTTCCTTGGCTGACATACAAGAGAGTGTCAGGGAGGGTTTTGAGGATAGCAGACTCGTTTTACTTTCTAGGGTATGAAGTCTTTGCCCGGGCCTACCCTCTTACTGAGCAGTATAAGCTAAACATAGTGTAACGGCATGAACAAGTAAATGCCGACTATAAGTCATTCAACTGACCAACAATTTGTGGAATGTGAACATTGCTAACTTATATCAGCTGAACAACAATGATATAAAGTCAACAATTTAATGAGTGATAAAATAACATGATAGGAGATACAATAGATACAATCAATGAATGCGGGTTAACAGCTAGTATTCATAGTACGCAGGTTTAAATATGACATATTATATAATTAATTAGAGTTCACATAGCTCACCTCAAACTCGGTGACATAGCTCAATGTAGGCTACCACACGGTGCCATAGATGCACGGGCCCTACACTCTTATAAACAACACACTCTCTGAATCAGACATGACCATGACAGAGTCCCAAAGCCTGCGTCTCCAAAACTGGGGAAGGACACACCAAATAGACACTCTATAAAGGAAGCGTGGGAAGCGTGGTCGAGAGGCTAAGTGCGGCTTGAGCTTGGCTTGCTTGGCTACCTAGAAGGGGGCTCGAGGTTCGACACCCGACTCGGGCAGAGTTGTGTTTACTGAGCGCCCAAAGGCAGCACGGGAAACCAATTCCTAGATATCCCCTCCCCCCACGGTCCACAAATGAGATTGGACCAAAGCGCTCTGAGCATGCTATAAGCATGAAAGTAGCGCTATATAAAAGCTATAATAATAATAATAAAGAAACCAACATCCGCCCACCAGAAGCAAAGCAAGGAAACAACAATGACATAAACAAAAACGCGAAAGCGCAACTTGGAAGCAAACTTATGGTGCTCTAAAAACAACACAGAAAAAGTGTGCATGACATCCATGACGGAGAGCACCTGGCTGCATGCGGCGTCGGAACGAGACAGTTGGAGGTCACTCACGAAGGCCGCGGGATACACATTTGAGACCAAAAGAAAATCTGCCGCCGAGGACAAACGCAGACGACGAAAAGAAAATCTAAACCGACCACCTGCGGACAATGGGTTTGCTTGCCCTGGATGTGGCAAAATATGTAGGTCACAGCTGGGGCTGCACAGCCACGGGAAACACTGTATTCCTCACTAATCTTCGGATTCGAAGACAATCCTATTATTATTATTATTATTTTATATATTTATATATATACAGAGTTTTTTGTGACGGTACGCACCGGTACGGTACACCTATTCTTATTTAAAGTTTTTGCAAAGCACTATTATATGTAGTAGTATCTTATGAACTGTATTGAGATGACGCAGGAGATTTTACTATGCAAAATGCAGAAATGCAAAAAAGTCAGAATTTTCATAAGAGAATGGACGGGCCTGCCATTGAAAGTTGTTCTTACTAAGGCTAAAGACAGAGAGGAATGGAGAAAGACGACCGACGAGTCTGGCATGGTGCCCCAACGGTCTAATAGTCTGATTGATGGGTAAAGGAATATAAAAAAACAATGTCACTCAATTATCCTAAGCAAAAGACAGAGAGGAATGGAGAAAGACGGTCGGCAAACCTTGTATGATGCCCCAATAATGCCAATGTTATATTGGTCACTAAAGGACAGGTGACGATAAAGGTTATGAAAATTAAACATCCTATACTCTTAAGCGAGCTATTCTTGTATATATATATATATAATATCAGGTGGCCGAGCCTTGCTCGGTTAAATAATTTCATATACCCGAAGTCATTTTTGGATTTTTTTTTATAATTACGAAAATGAACGATTGGATAAAGACTACTAATTCGAAAAATTTCTTTAGTATTCTGTTTGTTCTATATGTAAATTGGTACGTTCAGACATTTAATTTTGGAATTAGTATATTCAATTATGGCTTTAGTACGAAACATCGAGTGACGCAAATTTCTACGTTATTGGGGAAAACTTCAAAGACTTTCTTACAAGCCAATAATAGTAGGCCTACGATAGTTTTACGCTGTCTAGACTGTAGGAGGACTTAAGAGACTTGATATTTAATCGCCATGTACAATTACATATAGAACAAACAGAACACTAAAGAAACTCTTCAGATTATTTTACGGGATATGTGCCCTGCTCAGCCAGACTGTAAGACTATAAGAAGTTCATACCGGCTTTTGCCATCCATCTATCCCAGTGGTGCTACTGGTGCTACAGCCCATGGAAGGATATGGCCTGCTTTTACACATCCCTCCATTCAGATATCTTCTAGGCCTTTCGTCACCACACCCTAACCCCAAGTTTTTTACTAAGGTTTATAGTTAAATCAAAAGTGGCTGCAGCGTACGCAAACTCGTTGACCGCTTAGAATATTGTGTGTTGGTTTCCTTTTCGAGTCGATGTGAAGCTCGAAGTCGCAGATCCTCAAGTTTCCTTAAACGCTCCTCAGAATTTTCTAGCTTAAAGATATTACTAATGATTGCATTTGCTCTAGCTGAAGATGCTCTGGGATTTATCGTATTTGAAGACTGATGAGTCACTGGAGACAGGCAATTTATCGAGGTTGAAGGCTGGTGAGTGACTGAAGACTGGCAATTTATCGAAGTTGAAGGCTGGTGAGTGACTGAAGACTGGCAATTTATCGAAGTTGAAGGCTGGTGAGTGACTGAAGACAGGCAATTTATTAAAGTTGAATCCAGTTCATTTAAAATCAAAGAAAGGCGAGGGACTTTAGCTGGATCAGCGTCATCGTTTCCTTCTCTTGAATCTTGGTTGAAGTTGAATAACTGGCGTTTTCTTGGCCGCGGCATCTTCCTAGTAGCAATAGTTTAAATTGTTTTTTTTTATTTTAAAACAATACAATTGGTATACTATATTATACTACTGAACATTAAAATTACGAATAATAACGTTATGTCAATAAAATATTAACTTCACGTCAAGAATAATAATAATAATAATAATAATAATAATTTTGAATTTTGTTTCCCTTTAACGAAACTCGACCCTGGCTGCGCCAGAGAAATAATACTCGTTCTTTTATCATAATAATAATAAAATTATTATGTTTATATAAATAATGTTTGTCTAAATGAATCTATATAAAAGGCCTTCTAAAAAAAAAACAAAGATTTAGATCGAACAAAATTATAATAATATTTGTCTTCTATAAATTTAGAGTGGAATTGGCAATGCTGTTACATCTAGATCTAGTCTAGGAAAAAAAGCGATTGAAATCTGGCTGAAATCCTATAGCTCAGACGTAGACGTATAGATCTATTTGTTTTCCTGAAAAGTTGTGAACATCTTTTCTTCTAGAAATTACAACAGAAAACCTATTAGATTATTATTAGATCTCTTCAACGCCGAAAACCTCCTGCTATTAGGGAAGAATAACGGCGAGCAACATGGCGGTTTTTTCGACGGAGAACTGAGAATCTAGTTGTAAGTCTAGAATCAAGACCTAGATCTAGACGTAGATTGTTTGTTTGTTGTTTTACATGTTTCGGATGTTCCTTCAGAATTGAAGAGATAGTTACTTCCTAGTCCAAACCTCCCGCAGGACGACGGGGGATGGGAGCGGGCAGGGTTTGAACCCGGGACCATCGATAAATCCAAACGACAGTCCAGCGTGCAAACCGCTCGACCAGGCAGACATCCAGATTCCAGATTCGGCGTCCATATCTTTCTTTTCGGCCTACATTATAGCTAATTAAAAATATACAATTAATCAAATTCTTATTTTAACGTGCCTTATAATAAAGGGATCAAGCGATTAATTTGTAGAAACACTTGGAAGCACTTGAGCGTCTTCATATAACCACGTGCTTGATTGATGTTCACTGTTTTAAACCTTCAACTACGGTGCGCAAATAGTTTTGTCTATTCATTCAAACGCGATAAAACTTGTTGCAAAGAAATGCTTTAGTGAACGGATGTAAGCCAGTGACGTAGGAGGTGTCAAGTTTTTTTTCCCTTTGACGTCGTGGGAAAAAATTTCATTCATAAATTCTCCATGTCATTCATAAAACCTTCAAACCAAAATAAGTTTTTCCATAATGAGACATTTTTCAAACCGATATAACGGTCAAACTCGAGTTTTCCCGATGTGGCCAATGAGCTGAGATTTTTTTTCTCACTAACATTTAGATACGTTGAAATTTTAAAGAAAATCGTTAGAGCCGTTTTCGAAATAGAAGAAATATAAATATATATATATATATATACAAGAATTGCTCGCTTAAGAGTATAGGATTTATTTCTCTTTGTTTTTGGTTTATCCATCTATCCAGGTACATTTACGCTGTTGTATATCGTTTCCAAATATTCCAGAGCCTTCCGGGTCACCGAAGCAATCCAAGAAAAAGTCATGTACGTTCATCTTGTTCTATTCGACGTTTCTTGTTCTATTCAACAAGTTATGATATTTGTCTTGTACGCGGCGTTAACCAGTCCCACTATCACAGACTTTGGGATCTTGGTCTCCAGAGAATTAGTCATAACTATGACTTTGTCCAAACTTTCTTCTTTAAACTGTTGGTACAACTCTTCAAGGCTCAGATCTCTATATAGTCTCTTGACCTTTGACACAGCCTCCTCTCCGTCTTTATGACATCTGTTGTACAGGCTCTATGGAATAAAATATTTTGTAAATCTAAGGCAGGCAAGTCAATGAATTTCTACAGTAAATATATATGTTTATTTAATAGGACATAACAACTTTCTGCATTCAAAGGGTCTTGTTCCTAATTAGACCAGTTCTTTCACCTGAATACTGACCAACGACAGATTTCCCCACTACTGTCTTCAGGCAGCACAAAAGACGGCTCCTAAGTTTCCAACAACACACTTCCTAATCACGTGATTCACTGTTCTTTCCTCTATCCTGGCGCCTTCAATGGTGAGTACACAACAAGCACTGATGCAAGGCAGGGTTACAGCAATATGTTAAAAATATGAAGCAATGGTTTCTATTAACCTCAACCATAGACAGATCTTCCTAGAGTAGGTATTTACACTTTGCAGTTTGAGGTCATGTGGAGAATCACCATAGAATGCTGATCAAGAAGCCCGAACAAGACGCTGGTCCAAAAACCGTGCTATTCAAAAAAATAAAATATATGTAGAAATGCCTGATCTGGAAATCACTGCTCATCTCAGATATAATATTCTGAACCCTTGACACAAAAAATGAGAACGAAGGAGAAAAAACAGTGGCGTAGCTAAGGGAGGGGGGAGGGAGGGAGAGCTTTTGAAAATCCCCCCGGGCCCCCACTTAGGGGGGGGGGGCAAACGGGTGTCCAAAATTTGTTTGTAAGTGGGGGCCCGGGGCAAACGGGTGTCCAAAATTTGTTTGTAAATACATAAATTAATATATTTGATTGCCAAATAGTGTCAACATGTGTCTTTTTTTCAGCACTTATGGATTAAATTTATAACAAAGACAAAATCTATAGATCTATCAGTACGTTGACTTTGTTAACATTTTAAAAATATTTTCCGACAGAGAAAAGTTGAAGTTACTTTTACATTTTAAAATGCAAATCTTTAATAGATTTGTTGCTGATTTATTTTACTTTCAAAAGAGATCAAACATGTGCTTGCAGCAAAAACTAAGAACATTACTCTCTTTGTTGCCACGAACTGGGGCGTCCTTAGCAGTGCGCGGGGCCCTGGGCGAGTTTCATGTGCGGGGCCCTGAGCAGTAAGGATAAACTATATACACCGTACCACATCATGCTAATCGGCTAATCAGTCTCTAACGCTGTAACAATAACAAGACAGTATGTCCGCCTTAACGCTGTGGGCCTTCCTTAATTTAGTCTCTGCATTTTCAGTTACCGATGGTTTCAATAGTTTGGGATCAGTGTGAATGATGTCCCTGAGTCTTCTACTCATCAGCAGTTGTAATGCTTATCGGAGTATTTCTATACTCGAGCATAGTAAGATATGGATCCTGCCCATTTCTGTATACCCCCGAATCCTTTTGCTTTCGCACAAAACATAAAAAATAATTAAATTGAAACCCATTTATACTTTCTGCAAAATGATGAGAAACAGACAAAGCTGATCACCCAATCCAACTAAAAAGCAAAAGAAGGTAGTGAATACTATGGATTCAATTCCCTGTAATCAAAACAACCAGAAGAAAGAAAAGACTTCATTGGAAGTTGAGTTCTAATGTAGGACTGTCAATAGAACTGCAATTCAAACGTGTTGCGACAGAAGTGCTGGGCAGATTTCATATGAAGATGAAGGACAGATTAGAAAGGCTGGAAAAAAAAATGGATACCTTTGGGTTTCTTCTTGAACCAAGACACCTGTTGAATGATAACACGCTTATGACAAACTGTGTTACTTTTTTCTGTTTCTTTGATGAAATAAATGGCAAATCGCTTGTTCAATGATGTTATGATGTACCAGCAGTTTTCATCAACAAATCAGTAATACAATCCACAATAGACATATTGCGAAAACAGGCTTCATATGGTAATTGTGTGTGCTCAAACCTTGCAACCTCCTACGAATACCGCTAACTCAGGCCACTTCCATAGCGTCATTCTCAAAGCTCAAGTTAATCAAAAACTATCTCAGGAGCACAATGACGCAAGAAAGGCTTATCATTGCTTTAATGTCAGTGAAGTCACAAATACTAGAAAGTATCGATGTAGATGATGTCATGTCTTTGCTGCACATAATGCACGACGTGAAGCGATATGAATTGAGATTTGTCACTTGAGGATTATTTAACTATTAAACAAGGGTATTATTCATTAAAAGAGTCTTAATGATTTTTTTGATAGGTTAACTCATATCCTGAACCAATTTGATCTTCGGCTTATATATAATATATTTTTGCGTACATTATGCCATGTCATGTCTAATGTCAAAATGCAAGTGGCCCCCAAAGAGGTCGATACCCCTGGCCCCTGAATCACTAGCTACGCCCCTGAAAAGAAATTCAATTCACATGGGGATGATACTGTTGAAACTTAGTGGTAACGTGATTGGATGTAGGCACCCCTGCAGTCAGATGACTCGTTACACATTTCTTAGGTGCAGCGAGCAGACTCTTGTGATTACTTCCGGTTTACACTACACTTACACGTGATACGGTCATGTGATCGTTTCTATTGCCTATAAGAAGGCCTTCGGTGACCTGTTATAAAGAGCGATAGTATCAGAGTAAAGACGATTCAGTCCGGTACAATGACTGCGAGACAGCCAGGTTCAGGAATCCCTAAAAGACCAGGATAAAGGTCAAAAAAAAAATAGACCAGTAGAGTTTAGCACAGCAGTAGCGTTGTTTGCAGAGAAGAATTTGTACATTCAGTTTATCTGTGTCTCTTCACCCTCGTCTAGACTCGAGTTCTGATAAGTGTTTGCTCAAGATCAGTGTTTTCAAAAATTAAATTTTCCTTAACTAACACTTGGCACATGTTGAGTGATTACCGGAACACTTGGCACATGTT
>JADKLZ010001483.1:27189461-27202578 GCA_021533235.1 Biomphalaria straminea
TGATTAACGGAACACTTGGCACATGTTGAGTGATTAACGGAACACTTCGCTTATGTTGAGTGATTAACGGAACACTTGGCTTATTTTTTTTTAGAGAGCTTCATACACATGGTGGCCAACTAATTAATTATTCCAGTAGTTCATGGAACATCTATTTAGGCCTCGTGGGACACTAGGTTTCCGCGAAAAAACAGTTTGAAAAAAACTGATCTAGTTAACCTAGAAATATTGAGAACGGTACCATTGCAAACCAATGTTTTTAAATTTATTTCAACAAGATTGTTATTGATCTTACCATCAGATTTTTCTTTTGTTCCTCTGTGGCAACTTCCAGAGCACGGACAATTAGCCAGGTACATTTACGCTCTTGTATATCGTTACCAAATTTTCCAGGGAAATCCGGGTCACCGAAGCAATCCACGAAGTCGTCCTTTGGAAAAATGAAAGTAGTTAAAACATTGTTGGAGCTCAGTCATTTCAATGTTTTCTACCACAGAGCTAAAAATGTATCATGTATTTCGACTAAGAGCGCCTATCTCTTAACACTACACTACAATTTTCTGAAACATGGTGTTGGTTTGTTAAGAATTTGTACGAAGTAAAAGCATTTTTTAGGATCGACTTTTTTTTTTCATACATTACAAACAATGACTTTTAACATTATCATTTTTTTCGACTAATTAAGAATTAATTAAATGAACGGAAACGATTGAACTAACCTCTACTTGAACAAATAGACCTATTTCCAACAGAATGGTATGAACTTTAAAGATAGCATCTTCGTCGGTAAAACCAGCCTGTAAAATAGACAAAATGTTTTCAAAAAGTTTGCTTCATGCAGAAGGCTCTCACTTCTATCCGCTCTTATTGATTACAAAGCTTTTAACAGCTCAATCCGTCTGTCTGTCTGTCTGTCTGGAACAAATCTTGAACACGTTATTTCTCCCACTGCCCGTTTAGGAATCAAGCTGAAACAATTATCCTTTGTCGATGAAAACTTATAAATCAATATTTAAAAAAAAAAAGTAAAGTTAATCTATTAATCTGTTAATCTATTTTGTTTCATATATAAATGGGAGATATATCATACAATATTGAGAGCTACCAGAATCAAAGCAATGTCCATAGGGAGACATGGCATAGATTTCCACTTGGCCACAGTGCCATACTCGTTCATGTTGAATCTGGAGAAATCCAAATCCTGGTCAAGGCCTGGGGCTAACATGTCCATGCATTGACCAATGACTGAGGTTCTTGTGGTCTGTCGAGAGGGGAAGATATAATTGAAAGTACATTGAAACAATAACAAATTCGCTTCATAATGTTTATGCTTGTCATACTTGACTGACAAAGAAATAAAACTAACGTTTCATGATTTCTGACACCATTTAAGTTGTACCCAGAAATATCATATTGTTGTAACTTTAAGGTAGGCACTCCGCGAAAAGACAGGAGGTAACAATTAACTAGATATTTATTATAAGTACAGACAGGGAAGGACTTCAGCCATTAAGTCCTGGAATGTTCTATCTCAAGTGACACCAGTCCTAGAATGTCCTATCTCAAGTGAGACCAGTCCTAGAATGTCCTATCTCAAGTGACACTAGTCCTAGAATGTCCTATCTCAAGTGACACCAGTCCTTTCATACCTATCAATACAGACAGTGGCGTAGCGTAGGGGGGGAGCTTTTAAAATTCCCCCGGGCCCCGAAACAGGTGTCCGAAATTTGCTTGAAAATACATAAATTAATATATTTGATTGACAAATAATGTCAAGTACCAGTACGTTTTAAAATATTTTTCCGAAAGAGAAAAGTTAAAGTTAGTTTTACATTTTAAAATGCAAATCTTTAATAGATTTGTTGCCGATTTATTTTACTTTCAAAAGAGATCAAACGTACTGGCAGCAAAAACTAAAAATATTACTCTATTCGTTGCCACGAACAGGGGCGTCCTTAGCGATTCGCGGGGCCCTGTGCGTGTGTCATGTGCGGGGCCCCGTAAGGATAAACTATACACACCGTATAACCGGCTTATCCGCCTCTAACGCTGTTACAATAGCAAGACAGTATGTCCGCCTTAACGCTGTGGGCCTTCCTTATTTTTGTTACAAAACATAGAACATTGCGTAGCCATTGTTGCCTTACTATTGGCCACGCTAAGTCATAAATATACTGTATTGTAATTGTCCTGCATAAAGAAAATTCTTTCAACTTCAAAAAAGTTTAAAAATTACTGCCATGACCATATACTATTGAGACAAAAACACAAAAGCAACCAATCCAAATATTTTATTTCGTATATTATCATCTACATCCAATCGGATTTTATTAGAAAAATTTGTGGTGATCAAGTTTTTGACAATAAAATCTCCGATCGCGGGGCCCCCCTCAAGCACGGGGCCTGGGGCAGCTTCCCCACTTGCCACCCTCTAAAGCCGCTACTAGCCAGGACTAGGTCTGGCCTGCGGATACGTCTGTTAGGCATAAATCCAAAAGCAATATTTCTGAACTGTGATAAACACTTTCTCAACCTGGCAGCTTTTCATTCTGCTGAGACAGATCAAACAATTGTCACCTTTTTTGGAACTGTACATGAATTGTTCAACTTTTTTTCCCAAATTAACCCCCATATATCCTTCCTTTTGAAGTTATTATCACATCCTTCCTTTTAAAGTTCTTAAGACTGATATATACTAGAAACTTTAATAATTCGACCACATCTGGTTGTCTTGATTGGCACAAAAGGTTCTCTAGAGGTTGGTATATAACTCTCTGTTTCGTTTGTTCTAACAGTTTACTGTTCGTTGCCTTTGTCAGTATCATGCTTCCCAGAGATGTCTTCATCGAAATTCTTGTTCAAAAAGCGTTGATTTCTTCTGTTTGTTTTCCCATTGTTTGTTTATGATGTAAGATCTTGGTGAGTAATGTTTTTTTTATGACAACTGCTTTCTGCCATGTTTGTCCTAGACGAACTCTCACTTTCTCTCCGACAGGGTAATCTTTGGGTAGTCTTGCTTTTGCATCGTATTTCATTTTGCTTTTCATCTGTCGTTCGTTGAGTAATGTCTCTGCATTTTCGGTTAACGATTGTTTCAATAGTTTGGGATCAGTTGGAATGATGTCCCTGAGTCTTCTACTCATCAGCAGTTGTGATTCTAATCGGAGTATTTCTATACTCGAGCATAGCAATATATAGATTCTTCTTGCTATTACTGTTAATGTAATTCCTTTTGCTTTCACACAAACAGGCCTGGATTAACCATTAGGCAAACAAGGCACGTGCCTAGGGCACCAAGCGTTTGGGGGGCACCACAAGTCCGCAAAAAAAAAAAATGTGTATATTGTCCCGGTAGCCGCTCGAAATCGACATGACATAAGCAAACGCAAATGTAATATTGAATCGCCCATTATTTAACCTTTGTGGTGACTCACTTCAGTCAGCTGAAGATGATGATAAAGATGGAGATGGGGAATATAAAATAAATTAAGCGGTAGATACAGGACTGCGGATTGACTTCTCGGCTGATGATGTGTCTTACTGGGTTGACTGAGGCCCGCTAACTGTCGGCATCAAAATTGTCCCTTTGATAAATCTTGCCGTATTTATGCTAGAAGAAAAATAACAAAAGATATTGTTCTCAAAAACTCTTTTATGGCACAAAAGCAAATGGTGAGCAGTACAGGAGAGAATGGTTATTGTATTCACAATCCACAAGATCTGTGTACTGTTTTGTTTGTAAACTTTTTGCGTTTAAAGGTTCCACAATTTTGGCTGATAAAAATGAATTCAGTGACTGGAAAAATAACATTCAAGTTCATAATCATGAACAAAGCGCTACTCATAAAGACTGCATGTTAATATATCTAACTCGTCGACAAGGCTCGGGTCTACTATAAAAGCTAGAAAACAAATTAATGAGGAGTACAGTTACTGGGTACATATTTTGAGGCAAGCAGTAGCGGTTATTTGTACAATAGCTGAGCGTGGTCTGGCTTTTAGAGGGACAAATGAAAAATTTGGATCTTTACAAAATGGAAATTGTCTAGGGTTGCTGGAGTTGGTCAGTCAGTTTGATCCAGTATTTAGCATCACGCATTGCGAAATATGGAAATTCTGGAAAAGAAAATACTTCTTATTTATCCAAAACTATATGTGAAGAACTGATTGAAATTATGCCCCAAAAAGTTCATGAAGTATTTTTGAGGAAGTAAAGGCTTCCGGTTATTTCAGCTTGTCAGTAGACTCAACAGCAGATGTTTCACATATAGATCAGTTAAGCGTTGTTCATCGATATGTGTTAGATGCAGAGCCCATTGAGCACTTTTTGACTTTCTTGGAGCTGCAAAGTCACGCAGGTGAAAGTATGGCTAAGCAAGTGTTGCAGTACTTACGTGAAGTTTGCAATATTGATTTTTCGAAATGCAGAGGTCAGTCATACGACAATGCTGCTAATATGTCTGGGTGCTACAAGGGCATGCAGAAAAGAATTCTAGAGGAAAATGAATTTGCTATATACATACCCTGTGCTGCCCATTCACTAAATCTGGTAGGCAGAAGTGCCGTTGACTCTTGTTTAGAGGGAGTAAACTTCTTCCAAACAGTGCAACTGATCTTTACTTTTTTCTCAGCTTCAACCAACAGATGGAAGATTCTGAAATGATGCCTTTTGAATGAAACGCCTGTTTAAGTTCTTTCCGATACCAGATGGGAGGCACATGCTGTTGCAACTGAAGCTATTGTAAAGTCTCATCCTCAGATTATAGAAGCGTTAGAATGTTAACAACAAGACCAGTCACAGAAGGGGGACACCAGAAGAGAAGCAGAAAACATTGCAAAGAAGATGCAAGAATTAGAATTTGCTTTCATGCTTGTCTTTTGGGAAGAAGTGTTACAACATTTTCATAGGGTCAGTCAAGCTCTACAAAATGAGCATGTGAATTTGAAAACGTGTGCTGATTTGTATTCCTCACTAGCAGATCACTTGCATGAATCTAGGAATGAATTTAAAAGATTTGAAGAAGCTGCAAAAGAAATAACACCAGGTGTGGAATATAAGGCAACTTTGACCCGTAATCGTAAACGACAGACAGTGGTCATTGATGGTAATGCCCCTGAGGTCTCACTTAATGCCAGAGACAAATTTCGTATATCTACTTTCTACGCGATTGTTGACAAACTTGAGACAGAGATGAGTAGACGAGCGCAGGTATTTAATGATACAGTAGTTCAATTTTCTTGTTTGGTGGATGTACCACAAACATTGCAGTGTTGTGAAGCACTAATTAATGCTTATCCTGAAGATCTGAACAATAATTTATATACTGAACTACAACAGTTCCACTCATATATTCGGCACAAGTTTCATGAATCAAAATCTGAGAACAACACGTTCAGTCAAGCAGAACTGTAGAAAGTAATAGAGACAACATCGAGTGTGCTTTTCCAAATGTAGAAATCGCCTTACACATATTTTTAACATTAATGGTCACGAACTGTTCAACTGAGCGCTCTTTTTCTCAGTTGAAACGTACAAAAAATCCCAGTAGATCAACAATGAAAGAAAGGCTTGATTCCTTGTCTCTGCTGATGATTGAGGTGGACTTGTTGCGCAAAATTAACTTTAATGATGTACTCAAAAACTTTGCCAAACGTAAATCTAGAAAAAAAAAGATCTTAAGAATGTAAATGTGTGCTCTCTCTGACTTTCTCAGTTATTATCGCAACGTTGAAAAAAATTGTTTGGATGCTGTTGAAATAAAGGATTTTGTGTGATTTATTACATTTTCTATGTTTAAAATGTATTTCATAATAAAATTTTATTTTTAATGAAAAGAAAAAACGCTTACAAAAAAAAATTAATTTAAAAAGAAGAAAAAAAAATACAAAAAAAGAAAAGAATAAATTTAAAAAAGAAAATACGCCTCAAAATCCTATAATACAGAAATACGTTATTGTAGGTTTCATATGAGTGACGGTAGTACAAACATATGTGTTAATAATCGTTTGTCTTTGTTAGTTGTTTTTTTTTTTGCATAATATTGAACATACCAGCTGTCAGTGGAGGATCGGGGGTCCGGCGAGAAGGGGGCACCCATGTGGGTTTGTGCTTAGGCTGTTGGATTTGTTTAATCCGGCCCTGCACACAAAACATAAAGAATAAATATATTGAAACCCATTCAAGCTTTCTGCAAAATGATGAGAAACGGATGAAGCTGATCACCCAATCCAACGAATAAGCAAAAGAAGGTAGTGAATACTATGGATTCCCTGTAATCAAACCAACCAGAAGAAAGAAAAGACTTTATAGGAAGTTGAGTTCTAATGTAGGACTGTCAAGAGAACTGCAATTCAAAAGTTTTGCGACAGAAGTGCTGGACAGATTTTATATGGGGATGAAGAAAAGATTACAAAGGCTGGAAAACAATGGATACCTTTGGGTTTCTTTTTGAACCAAGACACCTGTTGGATGATGAAACGTTTATGACAATCTGTGTTACTTTTTCCTGTTTGTATGATGAAATAAATGGCAAATCACTTGTTCAATGATGCCATTGATGTACGAGCAGTTTTCATCAACAAACCAGTAATACAATCCACAATAGGCATATTGCGGAAACAGGATTCATATGGTAATTACGTGTGCTCAAACCTTGAAACCTCCTCCGAATACCGCTAACTCAGGCCACTTCCATTTCGTCATTCTCAAAGCTCAAGTACATCAAAAACTATCTCAGGAGCACAATGACGCAAGAAAGGCTTATCATGGCTTTAATGTCAGTGAAGTCATGAATACTATAAAGTATAGATGTAGATGATGTTATAGATGTCTTTGCTGCATAGAATGCATGAAGTGAAGCGATATGAATTGAGATTTGTCACTAGTGCATTATTTAGCTAATAATAATAGGCTTGTCTTCGAGTCCGAAGATTAGTGAGGAATACAGTGTTTCCCGTGGCTGTACAGTCCCATCTGTGATCTACATATTTTGCCACATCCAGGGCAAGCAAAACCATTGTCCGCAGGTGGTCGGTTTAGATTTTCTTTTCGTCGTCTGCGTTTGTCCTCGGCGGCAGATTTTCTTTTGGTCTCAAATGTGTATCCCGAGGCCTTTGTGAGTGACCTCCAGCTGTCTCGTTCCGACGCCGCATGCAGCCAGGTGCTCTCTTCTATGTCAGCCAAGGCAAGTTGACGCCTAAGCTGGTTATTGAAGCGTTTCCGTGGGGCGCCTCTGTTACGTCGACCACCTTTTAGCTCACCAAAAAAGACTGCCTTTGGCATACGTTCGTCTCCCATACGGGATACGTGCCCTGCCCAGCGTAGCTGTCGGACCATAAAAAGTCCCTCTATACTGTCCATACCGGCGTTCGCAAGGACATCGCTGTTTGTAGTGCGGTCTTGCCATCGTATGTCCATGATGGAGCGCAAGCATCTTTGGTGAAAGCGCTCAAAAACTTTTAGCTGTTTTCTATATAGTGTCCATGTCTCAGAGCCATATAGGAGGGTTGAGAGAACCACCGCCTGGTAGACATTTATTTTTGTAGGTAGGCGAAGCGATTTGTTCTTCCAAACTCTCGCCTGTAGGCGTCCAAAGGCGTTACTGGCCCTGGCCAGACGGTTATCAACTTCCCTTGAAAGTGAGGCGTCATTTGACACTATGCTACCAAGATATGTGAAGTGGTCTACCACGTTAAGGGGCTGTCCGTTTACTGTGATCCTTGGTGCTGAGTATGTTTCCTTGGGTGACTTCTGGAACATGACTTCTGTTTTCCCGAGGTTTATAGATCGGCCGAAAGAGGTGGCAGCTTAGGCAAATTCGTTTACCGCGTTCTGGAGGTCATTTTCATTGTGAGCTAGCAGGGCGCAATCATCGGCATAGAGAAGCTCCGTTATGACCATCTCCTTTGTTTTTGTGTGGGATAGTAGACGTCGGAGATTAATAAACAACGGCATTAATTATTAAAAGAGTCTTAATAATTTTTTTTTTGTTAAGTTTACTGATATACTGAACCAATTAGATCTTGAGCTTATATATTTTTTTGCGTACATTATGTCATTATGTCATATGTCGAATGTGAAAATGCAAGGGGCCCCCAAAGAGGTCGATCCCCCCGGGCCCCCGAACCCCTAGCTACGCCCCTGAATACAGACCATTGACACACTTCCCAGTGCCGCACCAGTATGAACACAGTTCATACACACAGGACGTTCCCTCGAGTCAAGACAGCTCAGATCTAAATAACTTGCAGATCACTGCAGTCGGATGGATCCACAACAGTCCTTCTTCATGTCTATATGTCTTGCACTACTAGTGTTTGATCACTTGCAGATCACTGCAGTCGGATCCACAACAGTCCTTCTTCATGTCTATATATGTCTTGTACTACTAGTGTTTGGTAGAGCTTAGATGCTCACCATCAGTGTGGCACGAGAGCCAAGTTATAACAATAGTTACTGTCACCCTGGTTTTATATGTTGTTTGAATATTACTGTAGCACTGCGTTCACTGTAGGCGTGGAGGTGACATGCGGGTTCATTCATTAACTTGTTAATAGTAGACTCGTCAGGATCAACACTCTATATAATCTATACGTACTAACTTCACTTGTAAAATGAGGAAATAACTCGTCTTATAGCAGACACAAATAATACTTTAATAAGTACAAATATATACACCACTTGTAGAAAATGATACACAACTTCAGAATGATTCAAATATCCATAAACGAATGATTCACAAATAACTCATAGTAAATAACTTCAGTCCATTACCAAATCTTAAACAACTTTATCAAATCAACTTCTTGTAACAACTACATACTAGTGACTGCCTCAAAGTTTCTCTCTCAACTGACTGTTCACATCTCATTAAAAGTATTCACATTCTCACAACATGGTAGTGAATTGAGTTCATAATATACAAACTGGGGTGTCCACCCAATGGCACCAACTTTGAGGTGGTGACAGTTACACTAAAACATATGTTTGTTAATTGATTGTTTATCACATGAACACCCCCCTTCCCCATTACATCATGACCTCTGTGACCTTCGGAGGTCACGCCCAGACACACCACATGTTACCAGGAATCGCACACTGCCATGTTGTCATTGGGCTAGGTCTGGAATAAAGATCTAAGCCTAAGATAAATGAAAACAAACAGAAATGGTAGATCTAAATTCATTATTCAGCCACCTTGCTCGGCCTAGTATTGTTTCTGGTAAAAATCATCACCATGACTTTATTGGTTCAAGTTGCACTCTGTACTCCAAAAGGTTTACTAATAAATAAAAGTAAAATATAAAACTATTCTAGATTAATCTAGATCTATAATTTATCATAAAGGAACAGTAATAATGATTAGGATAATTAGAATTTCTATTGTCCTTTAGCTATTATTATTATTATAGCTTTTATATAGCGCTACTTTCATGCTTATAGCATGCTCAGAGCGCTTTGGTCCAATCCCATTTGTGGACCAGTAGGGGGGGGGGAGTTGGTTTCCCGTGCTGCCTTTGGACGCTGAGTAAACACAACTCTGCCCGAGTCGGGTGATGAACCTCTAGCCCCCTTTTAGGTAAACAAGCAAGCCAAGCTTAAGCCGCACTTAGCCTCTCGACCACGCTTCCCACCTAGTTAGAGATTTACGCTTTGATCTCTCGCTAGCCTATGTCTTGGACTGGTCTGCTATTAGAATGAATGATGTTCTAGGCAAATAAAAATAACCTCTGACACATACACACAAACATCGACCTTTAACCCACACACCGACCCCATTCACACACATACACAATCCCCCAGCACCAGACCACCCAAAACAAAACATAAAGACATAAAGTCTAACATTCGGGTCATTGTGACAATGGAAGCAATAAGAGATAGAATTTGCCGTAGTGAAATCTTTTAAAACAAGCAAATATAAATAATACTTTTTTCTTAACAAAACTTTGCTTTTCTAAGGGAAAGAACTACACTTTAAAAAGCATATTTTCCATACTTTAACATTTATTTCCTTTTTTCATATGAAACAAAATTGATTCATGTTTTGTTAGGAACAATGAATAATTGCGCAAAAGTTTGAACTTAAATTGAGAACGGGAAATGGGCGAAATATTGTGAACACATTTTGTTGCAGACGACAAGCTGTTACCTGTTACCTATCCCTTAGTCTGGTGGACCGTTGGGGCACCAAGCAAGACTGATAGACCATCTTTCTCCATTCCTCTCTATCCTTTGCCCTGTTTAAAACCTCTTGCAATGGTAGGCCTGTCCATTCTTTGATGTTGTCTTCCCACCGCTTTCTCTGTCTGCCTCTTCTTCTTTTTCCTGGTACTGTTCCATGAAGGAAGGTCTTTGCGAACCCGGAAGATCTTGTTACATGGCCATACATGTTAAGCTTTCGTTTCTTTACAGTAGTTAGCAGGTCATCATGGGGTCCTATCGCTGAGCTGTCTCTAATCTCTTGGTTTGTGATGCGGTCTTTAAATGTGATGCCTAGGATCCTTCTGTAGCATCTCAATTCCATTGCTAGAATCCTCCTCTCTAGCTCTGCAGTCAACGTCCAAGACACACAAGCATATTGAAATGTGGCCATGACCAGGGAGCGCATCAGTCTGATTTTGGTGCCGAGGGCTAAGCCTTTGTCTTTCCATAATAACTTAAGTTTAGAAAGGGCTGCTGTGGACTGTGCTATTCGGACTAGTAGTTCGGGCTTTGTTCCCTCATCCGAGACAATAGCTCCGAGGTATTTAAAGCTGCTAACGCTAGTTAGCTTTTCGCCTCCAATACTGATGGCCTTTGTAAAGCCCTGTTGACTATTGTTCATAATTTGTTTTTTTTTTTGCATTTATTTGCATTCCATAAGCTGCTGAAGTCTTGTCAATGCGCATCACTAGGTCGGCTAGTTAGTCTTCTGTTCCTGCTAGGCCATCAATGTCATCTGCGAAGCGCAAGTTTGTAACTTTTCTTCCTCCAATGCTTACAGTACCTTCAAATCCTTCGAGAGCATCTTCCATTATTCTTTCAAGGAAGATATTAAAGAGTGTTGGTGAAAGGAGGCAGCCTTGTCTTACTCCAACTGTGGTTTTGTACCATTCCCCAATATTATTGTTGAGGTACACCGCACTGGTGGCAAGCTATAATGTATATAATTATTATAATACAGACGTTTCTTCAAAAAAGATGATTACGTTCAACTCGTCATGCATTTAGTCATGTTTATTAATGACTAAAACTCCGCCAAGTCACTGATTTTCCTGACTAGCTCAGGCAACCCATTCCTTTTCTCTAATAGCGCTAGTAAGCTTTTGTACAAATTTGTCCTAGCATATGGAACGAGGAATGGCCTTTGTCTTTGGGTCTTTCTGGGTGTTTTTATAAAAAAAAATTCAGCTTTGTATAAAAGACAAAAACATTCAAACCAAAGAGAACAACTCTTGTCAAATTATTTAGAACGAGGTAGAAAATGTGTTCAACAGTCAAAACTGTTTCTTAAATTGATGCCTGGACTAAGCATGAGGTCAGAGAGACACAATACAAACTGTAATTATACTTGAACGAAGCACCAAGTCATTACTTAATACTCAGATAACAAACACAACACATCAATGTTTCGAGCGCATTCTCACCTTCAACAAGAGTTCCAACAAAGGGACATAATACGCTTTCTTTGATGTGTAGATGTGTAGTAGCTTGTAGACTGAGGTCTCCAGAAATACGCTGTCGTTAATGGCCATCATTCCATTCTGGAAACACAGCAAATCAAAACGAATTTCTAAAACTGAAAATCAATCTTGTCCGGCTTTGATTTAAAAGATACGCCTAGAGCCGGAAAAAAATCGAAAAGATACCGAACATGTTCTTCTCTTGCTGTGAACTGTCTAGCTAGACCATGAGCGACCCACTGCTGTTAAACCGACTACCATCTACTGTATGTATCTAGTCTTAAACTCACAATATATTAAGATAAATGTATTTGTTTTGCATAAAGATAAAATGATCTTGATCCAGCTTAAGACTCGGGCTTTTAATTTCGTGATCTTAAGGACCCCCTCTGAGTTTACCCAGCTCTAATGAGTACCTGACATAGGTCGTAGAAAGGTAAAGGCCATAGATCATTTTGCTGGCCACATGACACCCTCATTAACTGTGGGCCACAGAAACAGATGGTCTTTATATCATCTGACCTAAAAATTGCTATGTCTGAAAGGGGAAATTTGCATTACTTTAAACCCCATTTTGTGTTATTGAGTGTCACGTAGACATGTTGTTTTGTTCAGAAGTCAAGCTCATTTCCCTTCCGGAAAAACCCAGCGGCCATTTAAGTTTGTTCCAAAATTTCAACCACGTGCTCTGCAGACGTCTCAAATCAAATTTGATTGGTTGGAATAAATTAGCTGTTGCAAAGAGACTCGTTTGCAAGCGTGTCCAGTCAGTCCAGCTTTGATTCTTTTTGAGAACAGTCGTGTATTTTTGTAGATCTAATATTTTGAAAGAAAGTATGTCTCTGTTCAATAACAAGTTCTATTGATATATATTTGTACATAGTTGTACTTATGTTGTATTTAAATAAAGGTTCCAGTATTTTATTCTCAAAGCATTGTTCGAGTCTTCGTCATTTTTATTCAATAATACAATCACCGGCGTCACAGACTTGTGACATTGAGAAACAATGTTACCGTAAACGTCTTTACCACATTTAAGTCGAATTTTGTAAACATTAATTTGGTGAGAAAAAGTACAACATGACTGCAAAATAGTCAAATATATAAACTTTTAAAGTGTAAGTAAAAAAAGAAAGATATATGTGTGTCCTGAAGACGTTAAATGTAAGTATTACAAAAATGTGAACTATTTACCGTCTTGTACCAGCATGCCTTGCCCTCTCTTTCCTCTGAGTTATCCAACATGTCATCAATCATAATAAAGAAAGCATGAAGCTGTCGATAAAAAAATGTGATTAAAAATTGAAATGTGTATAATTATTTTAATGTATTGAATGGGTCTTTAAATGACAATTATGTGTATTGTTAATACGTGTATGTCGGTCGCTGATCATTTCACATTTATTTTGTGTGTCGGTCGCCGATCATTTCACATTTATCTTGTGTGTCGGTC
>JADKLZ010001483.1:27252093-27275346 GCA_021533235.1 Biomphalaria straminea
ACAATGCTAAAGGGAGTTAATCAAACACAATGCTAAAGGGAGTTAATTATAACCGTACATTTACTGTTTTTCGATCTCACAAAAGTATGTTCAGAGCGCAGAGCGTCATGGTGGAACCTTACTAAGAATGCAAGGTGGAAAGGATCTGTCATTTTAATGTACTTATTTTAGATTAAACGGCGATCCTAAAATAATAAAAGCCTGTCATTGTGGTGGCAACACAATGCCATAGTCACGCCATAGTGTGTCTAGAAATCGACACATTACACCAGCTTTAGGAAGTTTACATGTATAAGTTATCAAATGACAGGGAGGAGGAGCGGGAGAGGAAGAGGGTACCGAACATCAGACCTACCTCCCAGTAATAAAAAAGAAATGAGTTTCGCCCCTGCCGTGACCAACTATTGATTCAAAACCCTTCCTTTTTTTTTTTTATCTGTTCGAGCATCATTTGAAAGAGACCAGGAGCGTTGTTAATTACTTCAACGACATTAACCCTGTCCTTGCTTAACCCTCTCCGGTCTCAGCTTCCCGCCAGGCTCTTGAAGCACTCATCCATCTTGTCGGCTGCTGTAAGGTAACTAGATAAACAGGCGGCGTCTTCATCGGTCATGTGATTATTTCCCGTTGATTTCATTGGTCAGAGAGACAATGACGGTTTCACAGCAAGGTAGTTAGCTGCAGCGGAGCCATGAATTGTGAGCTTTAAACAAGGGCCAAAATGGAATCTTGAATTGGGGCTTTTCCTGATACCGTTTGATTATCATTGCCACTGTGACGTAATTAATATTATAATGAAAAAGTATTAAACCAAAAATAAGTCAATAATTTCTTTATTATAATGGTGTCTGATAACCGAAAAACAGTTATAACAATGCAACATAAAAACTCACTCTTGTAATTTGAGCGAGCGATGTAGAATAAAAAATAGTAAATGTACCCCTTCAAATAAAGCAGACGACGTATGACCAACCACCCCAACCCCGCTTCTTCTGTATTAAATCGAACAATTGTTGTCAAAGCCGACCTTTTGTATGTTTTCAAATTCACCACAAGTAAGACAACCTTTGTCAGGCTAGATAACTCTTGCTATCTATTTTTTTTTTAAATTATTATTTTAAATGCAATGGCACAATTATAAAAACAAGAGTAGCTTCCATTTTAACACTCCATTTTTATGTTTCATTCTAAAACATTTTTTTTTTGTGTGTTCGTTCCTTGAAATATTTCCATTAACAAAACCTGCAATTAAACACAAATTGCAATTAACGGACTCTCGTGTTCTTGCCTCGTAACCAAGGTAAAGATAATTGCTGCATTGTGATGATTTGTTTCGTTGGAATCTTTTTACATCCGGACACTTTCATATCCAACTTTTGCATTGGTGTGTGTCTGTGTGTGTAGGTTTTTAGTGTTAATTTTCTGGGTTTACGCATTCCGGAAATGGCGTCACTGATCACGTGATGGTAAGAGGCACGTGATCACTGAAATCATAATGTGTGATGGCGCGTGCAAGGGGTGGTGTGTCTTCGAGGCAAGGTCTCTTAACAAAGGCGGAGACTGTCAAAAAAAAAAAGGCATGCATGGCCCCATGAAAAGAGTCAAAAAAAGGGGAAATAGTAAATTCTTTTATTTATGTTCTAAAAGCGTTGTTCGTAGGAACGTTTTTAATTTGTACATTTGTGATATATAGGTACCTGACATAAGTTGGGGAAAAGTAAATGCCGTTGGTCGTTGCGCTGGCCACTTGACACCCTCGTAAACCGTGGGGAGGGGGAGGAGAGATAAACGGATTACTTTTACTTAATCTGCTCTATAGATCGCAAATTAAAAGAAAAAAGTAAAGTGTTCCCTTCAGACCTTGTGATCTATGGGGCAGATGATGTTAAGGTCATCTGTTTCTTTGGCCAACGGTTAACGAGCAGGGTGTTATGTGGCCAGCACAACGACCAACCGCCTTTACTTTCCCCAACTTAAGTCAGGTACCCATAAAGTTGGGTGGACTCAGGGGTGCCCTAAAAATCCCGAAATTCAAAATCCCAGTCTTCACCGGGATTCGAACCCAGGACTAAAAAGGGAGATAAATTTAGGTTAGGAAGCCGAGCGCTTAACCATTCGACCACCGCGCCCCCCAATAGATCGCAAATTACTGATGGTAATTGCAGGGCGGGAGAAATACTCAAAGGAGAGTGAATTCAGTGTATCATGGTTGTCTTCTTTTCCCTACAAATTAAAAAAAAAACACGTCATGATGTAGATCTCATTTAAGACAAACGATAAAAAACAACAACACAGGATTAGTACATCCCCCACTCCCCCTCTTTCCTGTTTTATTTTTTTATTCTTTGTAAAGATTTCGACGTCTGAAGCAAGAGGCCAGGTATTTGCTTACTGCTCAAAGTCGTCTGCTGATAACAGAGCTACCATCCCGCTGTTGGCGGGTACAAGACACAAAAAACAACATGTGAGCTGTTCAGGCATGAAGTGAGCTCCTGTATCACAAGTCAAGCAGAACGATCAAGATGTGGGGGGAGCAACACGGTTCAGTGGTGAAGAATAATACGTCTGACATGTACACTTTGTGAGTCGAGGAGATGGGGAATCCAGGCTAATTATATCCGAGTTTTGATTTCTTTTTAAATTCAGAGCTACATTTAACTTTTAAGCCAAGTGCGAACAGCATATAATAATAGAAACTGTAATTACAAGAATTGTCAAGTCGAATAAATGTCTTTTTTAAATAAACTAATTTTAAATAGGAAATAAAAAAAAAATAAATGCACACCTATAAAAACTATATCTAGATACACCTATTTCAAATTCACGGTTAATATTACACATTGCTGTCATTTACTTATATTATTAAAGAAGTTCATATTGAATGCATTTGACGCAGAGAACGAAAGATTTATTAAATTAAAGTTTTCTGGTCTTATTTCTTTTCTACTACACTAGTGAGTCTGTAGTAGGCCTACTTTGTAGCGTCTTGCGATAATAGGCTAATAAAATCGAAATTAGGATGTCGATTGATTTAAAAAAACAACAACAAGAGTTTATAAACTTCTTATTCAAAATGGCAAATATTTTATCTAGCTATTTATTTTAAGTTTGGACTAAGACTTGATTCGGCCTACCAGTATCACAAATGGTCTTGAATGAAGATGTCGTCATTTCTCATGTAAAGTTATTATTATTCGATGTTTGATCTGCATATGACATCAGACATTACAAATGTGCAGTTCTTCTGATCAACAAAATGTGAACTCAAGAAACTGCACATCATTAACATCATTAGCGTGTTTTTTGTTGCTAATTCACCCCACTCTCTCTCTCTCTCTCTCTCTCTCTCTCTCTCCGTCCGATTGACCCATTAGTTTCGACTTTCTTTGATCTCTAATTAGGAAGACGGACTCTATTGCACTTTTACTTTGTTCTATCAGTCCACCCATCACAGGCCACATCTTTCTTGTCTTTCTAATCAACCAGATGTAAACTTAATTTGATCATCTTAGAATTCAAATTACGACAAGAACACACACACTAAGTCTGAATTGAAACAAACATGTAATCAAACACAATATACGCACACACACACACACACACATACACTCTCTCTTTCTCTCTCACTCTCTCTCTCTCTCACACACACACACAAAGTTGGCCTAATATTTCAAAGAGAAATGGAAAAAAAGGGACCCTCCCCCCCTTTTTTCCTATTTCACTATCCTTATTATTTTTTTCTTCAGCATCCACATCAAAGTGGCCCTCGCGCTCTCCTCCAATCCTTTCATTATGTCCGCACACAGCTATGATCTCCGCGAAGCACACAGCTACGATCCCCGCGAAGCACGCATTTTGATTTAGTCCTTTTCTAGAACAATCAGATCCATTTTCATTGGAGATACAAATACTAATGAAGTCATTACTGCGAGCAAAGACATACATGGGTAATGATGTAAAGTATTGTATTCTATTGTATTGTATGCATAGACATAAATAAATATAGACTGGAGAAAAGGAAGTAACTTCATGTAACATGAAAACATGTATATCTATTGTATTCGAATTTCCGAATTGTGAAACATTGAAAAATTGCATGATCTTCAGTCTTAGAGATTAAACAAAATTTATAGACATAAATAAAGTACACAATTGCAATTCACAAATTTTCTATTCATAAATCTCTTTTATCGGCCAGTCTATATTTATGTATGTCTATGATTGTATAATATAATTGTATTATTAAACTCTTCAAGTAATGGGAAATACCCGATGACGTAGAGTCTGTTCAAGATAAATATTTTCTCGTTCTCTAGCCAAATTAAAATTTATTTATTTTCTTTAAAAAAATTCTAGCAGTCAAACTGGAGATGTCCCAGTATCGCCAACGAGTTGTTAATTCTTTTCTCAACGATAAACATCAAACTGTTAAAATTTCTTGGAAAATCGTTAGAGCCGTTTCTGATATCAGTATTCACCAACCCAGGTCTTAGGTTTTTGAAGTTTCTAAGAAGTTAAGAAATGAATAGAGCTATTTGTTAAAACACATGCCTCACCGACACTCGTCTCTCATTAACCTCTCAATTCCTATTTATAAATTTAAACTAGGTCAGACCATCTCGTGGTTTCAACAGAATCTATTCAGCCTACACAACCAAACTATCCGCTCCCCTTTACTCATCGTTACACCAGAAACATACACACATACACACACTCCATAACATTGCTTAGCTCTACAAGATTATGTAGAGAATGTGAAATTTATTTGAAGGGAAAAAAACAAAACACTTTTCATTTTTAAGTCGTCAACATTTCTGACCTTCACCCCCCACCTTCTCCCCCATGCATGTGGATGGATATTCAGGAAGAAAAGTTTTACTCTTCATCGGAGTTCACACTTGAAAACAGATCGTCTACCAAATCCTGACGCGACACCTCCTTCTAAAAGTAGACGTTTAAAAGAAAGAAATAAGCACTGGACTTCAAACGGTTAAACTCCACTGTCAACACCATTTACATAATATCATTTATTACATCAAACATTTATTCACTGGTCACTTGGGGGCGCCTGGTCTACAGTTATATAAAACTGTACAGGTAATCGATCCACGGGGAAGTTGGGGGGGGGGGGGGTAAAATGCACCCCAGAGACGCAGCCTCGTCGGTCACAAAGGATTGATTGCCTTTTGAGTTAATTTGACCTGCGAATGCAACAAGGGGTTTAGCGGTGCTTTGGGGGAGCCGTGGTGGGCTGAGAGAGGGGGAGGGGCCCTTTGATCTTCGATGGGACAAATTGTTTAATCACTGCCCTTTCGATTTGGAAAGTCCACACGGGGCCCATAAATGGACGGTGCTGTAATTTTCAAAGTCCCTTTTGATTTTTTTTTTCCGAATTGATTTCCACGGCTGTTTGAAGTTTCGCAAATGTGTTCACGAGCGCGCGAGAGTGTTTGGTAGAGTTTATAGTGATGGGAACTAAACTAAAATTTTTTAGTTAAACTAAAACTAATTTATAACTAAAAAAAAGTAATTAAACTTTTAGTTGATCACAAATTTAAAAAAATAGTTAAACTAAACTAAAAAACTTTAGTTAAACTATTACAAACTATTTTGACCTTTTTTTAAGGACAAAGCAGTCAAACATGAAAAATATCAGGCACAACCAATGTCTTAAACAAAATATAATAAACATTTATTTGTGCGAAAATTCATGAAGACAATGAAACATATAACTCTATGCACATGAAAAAGATTTAAATGTTATTGTATGCAATGTCTTTATGGGATTTGAATCAACAGCGTAAAAAAAGCAATTGGTCAAGCATTTCATCAGCCATTCTGCATCTACAGTTAGTGAGTACTTGGGAGGCCGCACTAAACATTCTCTCTACAGCAGCAAAAATGGGCAGTGTTGAGTTGCTTTTTATGAAAGCCTCAGTAACTGTTGGAAAAGCTAATAGGCTGCTGACTGAATCTGACTTGGCTGCTAAGTAACCTTCCACCTGCAATACACCTAAACAAATAAATATAATTTAAACACTTATCATGGCAAGTATTATGTACAGTATTATAAATTTTCACTCTAGGATGTGCAGATGTGGCTTTGCTAGTCTCATACAGCTTAAACTGTTGCAGGTGATGTTCCTAGAAAAAAATATATAATTGATTGATGATTTATTGCTTCTGGCACAGAAAAAGACTAGAAAATAAAATAATAAAAAATAAACATTTTAATTTGTATAAAATAAATGTATTAAAAACAATATAGGTAGTTTATTAATTATACTAACCTTTATGTGGTTAGGAAAGTTTATTGAGGACAATACATTTCCACTAACTGTTTCGTTAACACAAAATTTGCATTTGGCAGTAAAATTTTTGCAATCACTTTTGTTTTCTTTTAATTTCTCATCACAAGTACTAACCAGCAAACTGTTCATTGTTTCCTAAAAAAAAATATAAATTTATAAAACATCATTTCTAGAATGCTTAAATAAATTAAATTTAATTAATTAATAAATAACTAAAAATACTTTATGTTATGATTTTAAATCATTTTATTGCAAACCCATGCATTGATAAGGCGGGCGCGGTTGCTGAGCGGTAAAGCGCTTGGCTTCTGTACAGGGGGACCCAGGTTCAAATCCTGGTGAAGATTGGGATTTTTATTTCATGATCCTTGGGCGCCTCTGAGTCTACCCAGCTCTAATGGGTACCTGACATTAGTTTGGGAAAAGTAAAGGCGGTTGGTCATTGTGCTAGCCACGACACCCTCATTAACCGTAGGCAACAGAATCAGATGACCTTTACATCATCTGCCCTGTAGACTACAAGGTCTGAAAGGGGAACTGCTTTTTTTTATGCATTGATAAAATTGTTCTTTTATAATAGATGTAGATCTTAGAAATTTTTTACAAAATAATATATGAATATTAATACATTAAATATGCATACAATTTTCTTACTTGGCTATGGGTGGCAATACTATCAATCAGAATTATTTATAAATAATAAAATTGGCAATGGCAAAGCGTAGGCTGATCTCAATTTCCAGTTAGTAATTAGGTCTATACAGAAACCTGTCAATGGCAAACATAAAATTTATCTTGAAAGAAGTCCCAATAGCAAACATACATTATAACATAAAAAAAAATTAGACTTAGACATTAAAATTCATTAAATTAATGATTAATTAAATGCTAGGAGAGATAGTACTTAAGTACTCAGTCTCAGTAATAGTTATAGATTATACTATAGTATTAGTAGATCTAGTAACTACTATAACTAGATCTAAAATGTCTAAATTATTATTTTTATATAATAATATATATATAGATTTATAACTAGATCTATAACTATATAATTATATAAATTATAGAAAATAGATATAGTATCTAGATCTAGATTAGAGACAGGGTAGACCTAAGACTAGAGAGTTAGTAGAGTTAGAGTGAGTCAGTGACTTGACTAGACTTTAATTATTAAATTATTTTAGATCTAGTAAAAAGAGTCGAGATTTCTTAATATTAATAATAGATCTAAAACTAAAAAGATATTAAAGCAAAATTCTTTACCTTCAGCTATACAGGAACACATAGATGTTTAATAAAAAGCAGAAAAATGTAGATCTATAGACTAGTAGCAAGGCAATAATCAGGATTTATCAAGCAACGAAACTTGTTAGAAATAGATCTATAATGAACACGTTTATTTTCTCGGGAACAGTGGCCATTATAGAATATAGGGTAAAGGTCAAAAGGCTAGCCAGGCTATCTGTACACTGCATACTCTAGTTTATTCTCCTCATTATTATTATTACATTAATATTAATTAAATGTATAGTCTCCAAATTATACAGATCTAAATATTTATTGGTAAATGTTAAAAAAGTTTGTAAAATTTATAATTAAACTTTTAGTTTGTAACTAAAAAAAATTAATTAAACTAGGATTTTAACTAAACTTTTTTCTTTTAATTAAACTTTGGCCTTAACTAATTTTTTTTAGTTAAACTAATAGTTAACAACTTTTTAGTTAACTTTTGCCCATCACTAAGAGTTTATCATCCGGGTATGTGGAAACTATAGGCGATAAGACTACAATCCAATGTTTACCTCTAGATGGCATCATCATTGACATTTTTTTAAATTTTGTTCTTCGGATTCCGTTATATCTTATATAAGACAGACGTTACTTTAAAAAAGAAGATGATTACATCCTTCACGTCACGCATATAGTTTGTTAGATGTCGAATAAGGGAAATAAATTCTACATTATTGAGAGAAATAATTCGGTGTTATTCCCCTTGGAAAACTTTTTTTTTTATAAAGGTTTTTTTTATTTTTGCTTCTTTCTTCTCTATCTCGCCATGTTTATTTTTTTCTGTTGAGTTAGTCTGTTGTTTGCGCCAAAGAAAAGTTGTGATCTATTTTTGTTTTCGCTGCTCCCCACTGCCCTACAGAGTGTTGGTTATGCTGGGCTGATGTGGTAATAAGCTCCGTCTGAGGTGAACTCAGGAGCTGCCGAAGCACGCCTTGAGATTATCATCATGTTCTGTTAATGAGTCTACATCTTGAGATATAAATGTGAATTTAAGTGAAAAAAAAAAAAAAAACGCCACTGATAAAATATTTATTTTTTTTACAACTTTGAAGTTTATTTTTTTTTTTATCATCATCCTCTCTCCGAGCCCCCCCCCCCACCCCCTTTTAACCCACACTATTCGTTATGGGCATGAAATGGGATCTTTAGCAAAACTAAAAAAAAAAAAAGAAATGCGTCTGTTTACCTCCCCCCCCCCCACACACACACATACATACACACACACACTGGCCCAAACGTTCAATGTCCATTTATCAAGAAGGAACATCTACCAAGTGCTGGCATCAATCTTCCTCCGGCCCCCATCGCTTCTCCCTCTCCCCGCATCGTGTCGGACATCACAATTTTTCAATGTTTACAATATACTTGAACTGATCTCTCTAGCACGATATCTGATTTCTTCTCCCTTTTGTTCTTCCTCTGTGTCTTTCTCTTTTTCTCCATTCTCTTTTTTCCATCTCTCTCCCTTCCTCTCTTCTCTTTCTATCAAATCTCTTTCTTTCTCTTTTATTTCAACAAGTTTCGATTTTTTTTTGCTTCCTTTCTTTCTTTCCTCTCTCTCTCTCTCCATCTTTCTCTTTTTTTTCTCTCTCTCTTTCAATCTCTCTCTATTTCTCCCTCTATCTTCACTCTCTCTCTTTCTCTCTCTCTTTCTCCTTCTCTCTCTCTCTTTCTTTATCTTTCTCTCTCTCTCTTTCTCCTTCTCTCTCTCTTTCTTTATCTTTCTCTCACTCTCTCTCTCTCTCTCTTCCTCTCCGTCTCTCTCTCTTTCTCTCTCTCTTATATTGCACTCTACTCTGTCCGTCCTTCCGCTAATAGACATTGTTTTTTTTTCTTCTTTCAACTGTTTTAACCTCTTCCTTTCTTTCTAACACTTCTCTGATCAACTCCCCCCCCTTACCATACACACACAAACCCTACCCCTCTGTATGTCTGTCACCACCCCTCCCCTTCACCTCATCGGAAACGAAACAGAAATCACGGATCCCAATTGATTGATTGATCTGGGTTATTCCCACCGCACACACCCCCACCCCCTTTCGTTTCCCGTGGCGTAGTTCAGCCCCTTAAAATCTCTAGTTCTGCAAAATGCCCTCAAGGTTTTTGCAAACAGTCCCTTTTATTTCTGGAATGTTCTTCTTTGAGACAGATCACTGGTACTAAATCTTAATTCCTCCATACCACCCCCACCCATCTTTGTCTTCACATAGTATGTGTGTGTGTCAAACATCGACCTTGACAAGGTCAGTCTCTACGACCCCGAGTGACCCGGATCTGAAATGTACGTGTCACTACAGTTTTTGACATTAATAGTTTAATTTGATCTAGTTCACACATTGGCCACTAACCCAAAGATATCATACCTGGTACTGTCAAATTATTTTTTTTTTAAATTTATATAGAAAATTTAAGATAAGTCTTGCAGTTTTAAGATATATGACAGTAATAATGCGTTTTTTCCACTGATAATGTTTTTAAAATTATTTTTTTAACTTAACATTGTTCCACCGGACCTGGGGGGGGGGGGACGCAAAGCAGGTTACGGCAAGAATAAAGAGTAGATGTAATGAGAAAAAAAGAGAGAGAGAGAGTCATTATATATATATATATATATATATATATATATATATATATATAAATGAACATTAATAATTCAAATACATCTCAAAGATGTGTAATAATTTGAGAAATAGCACAAAGTGAGCACTAGGAATGATACTCATAATAATGTCAGTATTATTGCTTTCCTAATACTCTCCCCCATATTTCTAAAACCGGAACCAGACAAGATTTTGAGATGGATGTAGTATCTATTAGATTTAGATCAGAGGGAAATGTTTTATGACCTTGTGTGGAATGTAACTTGATAATAAATTGATGTTTATTATGTCTATTTGTATGCAAAGACAATCTCGGGGAATCAAGCAATTACATAACAATAGCATAACAATAACAAGGCTTGTTTACATAACAACCGTATAACAATAACAAGACTTGTTTACATAACAACCGTATAACAATAACAAGACTTGTTTACATAACAACCGTATAACAATAACAAGACTTGTTTACATAACAACCGTATAACAATAACAACATAGCAATAATAAAACTACTTTACTTAACAACAACATATCAATAATAACACTTCTTTGCATTACAATACCATAGCAATAACAAGACTTCTTAATGTATAGTTCATCTGTAGCTAATTCACATGTATGTCATTTTATTTCTTTGCATTTATTCAAATTAGGCTGACTTACATCTTTAGTATTATTGCTAAGAACATGGATGGTTGCCTGGCAGTGAGGCATGCGCTCTGGGCCGGTTGTTCAACCGTTTTACGGAAGGGTTCTGCTAGGATGTATTAGTCTTTGAATGGAAAAGTGTAAAACTGCAAACAATAAATTATGCTGTTCTTTTTTTCAATTAGTTTTATACAGTGCATTTTTTCGTGCTTACAGCATGTTAAGTGCGCTGTGGTTCCAGCTCTTTAGTGGACGAATGGGGAGAGTAGTATTTGGGAGAAGGCTTCAGTGCTGCCTTTAGGCGCTAAGCAAAGACAACTCTGCTGGAGTCGGGATTCAAATCTCGAACCTCCAAAGCCGTAGCCAAACGATTTTGGCCTTTAAGCCACACATGCCATGGAGATAATTATAGTCAAATATATAAATTCTTTTGGCCTTGGGTACAAAACATAATTTTAAAATGAAAAAAAAAACATATTTTGAACCCAAAGAGGAACTAACTGCACTCGTCTTGGTTCAACTAGATGCGAAGTTATTGGCCTTGGGGCATGAGCAGGCTCAATTCAAACTGACCAAAGAATCATTATCACTGACGTCGATAAGAACTAATATCCTCATGGGGTAAACTAGAATATCAAATTAAGGCTGAATCCTTCATCCGGACGCAAATCGTTTTTAAGACCAGGGCTTAACGTCAGTCGAGTCCCGCGGAATCTTGATAAGTTAAAATAGTTCCATTCACCCCCCGCTCATAATTTAGTCATTTATTGTTTCCGTCTCACTGCTGTTTCTGTTTCTACTTTTGACCTCGAGAGGTCAGTATTCAGGCCGTAAGCTCTCCTTGATCCACACACCCCCCCTCCTCCCAGCCGATCTGGGAGGGCGCCGTGTGCCACACCATGCGCGGAGATATCCGTGGCGCTTATCTTAAGACTCGAGACTCATTCACAGAATTGATGGGCTGTTTTAGCGAGCTGATCCCCCCCCCCGCGCCACCCTGCGCCCCACCTCACCCGGACTCCGTGTCTGGAGACCCATCAAATTCAGATCCCTGGTCCTCAAGTCCTCCCCAACCCTTGAATAGGAAAAAAAAAAAGTTAAGTTCTCCTTTCAGACTCTGCGATCTATAGGATCACATGATGTAATGGTGTAAGCTGACGCGCCAACATCTTGTGAGTATTTATAGTAAGTTTTTTTTGTCAATGAGATCACGTGTCAAGGTCAGGTGATGGATTTCCGGATGCATGTTTTCGATTTGTATTCATCCGCTTGGAAGTGGAAGATAAGAGAGTTACAAACTATTATGTGAGAAATATGAGTTATGAGATGAAATGAACTTGTTTTGTTGAAATGTATAATCATGATAAAAACTCATTCAGATATAAATATAATATTTAAATATCAAACTCGTTTGCTGGATTAATAGAGGGAAGCGTGGTCGAGAGAAGGCTTCAGTGGTGCCTTTAGGCGCTAAGCAAACACAACTCTGCTCTAGTCGGGATTCAAATCTCCAACCTCTATTTTTAGGTGACCAAGTCGTATCCAAGCGATTTTGGCCTTTAAACCACACTTGCCATGGAGATAATGGGAGGTAAAGAGAGTGGTCGAGAGAACAAGTACGCTTGAACTTGACTTGGCTTGGCTACATATGAAGGGAGCTCGAGGTTCGACACCCGACTCAGTCAGAGTTGTGTTGACTGAGCGCCTAAAGGCAGCACGGAAAACGTGGTTGGTCGTTGTGCTGGCCACATGACACCCTCGTGGGCCACAGACACAGATGACCTTAACACCGTCTGTCCTATAGATTGCATTGACTGAAAGTGAAACGTTATAAACTCAATATACGATTTCAGTATATCAGATTCGATGTTTGTATCTTACAGATGTATTCCAGTTGACATTGTCTTTTCCCCCCCCACAGCACACACAGACCACACACAGACACACCACACACACACGGAGTAGATGTTTCCTTCTGATGATATGAAATTTTCTCTTGTAATAGCAATAAGCCACAAAAAAAAAAAAAAAGGCGCGAAGAACAAAGACGTGCTTTGCAGACGATAGATGATAGACCTGCAGTCCCTACACACGCACTTCCTCTCACCACCCAACTCTGTGTCTAGGAAGCACCCCCTGGAGAACCATTTATCACCCCGGCCATCGTGTCGCTCAGACTGCGGTTTTAGATCAAACCGATGCATACATTATGGAATATACATTCTAGATTCTTAGGATAGCCATATTGTTTCGGCTCGATCTGTCAGATTAGTTTCCCCTTTCCCTTGCAGACGAACAAACATATTTCCGCTTTCGAAAATAAAATAAAAAGTTTAGCCTATGTTTAAAGACGAAACGAAAGTTTAGAAATGACGTACTTCAGTTGGTGCAATTCTCATTGAAATAATTCAATTGCAGGAAAATTTCAGTAAATCTCTTCAGATTCAAACTTAGACTGGACTTTTTTTAAAACCCTAAAAAATACATATTTCAAGAAAATAATCCAAAATTTGGGGGAACTGCGATACGCGAGAGTTCTTTATTGGTGAGTAGTTAGTTCTTTGAGACACAGCGATGCATTAATTGTAAGGACAATCTGTTTCCGTGACGAATGGTCAACGAGGAGATCATGTGGCTAGCACAACGACCTACCGCACTTACTTACATAAAGGAAAGCCAGTTCAATATTGGAGTTTGGTCAACGATGACGCAGAGGCGTCCTAAAAATCTCGAATACCAATTTACACTGGTATTTGAACTCAAAACCCCTTCGGTTTGAAAGCCAAGTGCTTTATCACTTGGCCAGCTTGCCCCATGGACTTTATTAAAACCAAATCTAGTATTAAGCTGTCAAAGATGAAGAAAGAAAAGAAAATGGTGTCTTCTATGTATAAGGAATGTCCACCTTGACCAGTTAATGTCATCGTAAACAGACGGAGAGCCTTAATCCTTCAATAGAATTGTCATCAGAAAGTCAGCATTAACAATCAAGTATAAAACAGAATGTCCACTAGACCCGCACAGCTATGACATAACCAAAAACATTAAAGGAATTCAAATATCTCTCTGTTCACCACACGGTCTAATTAAACCAACTCACGTCCTAGAGATAAATGCGACCCACACACATGCGTAAGAAGATAACACACCCCAATAACACAGCAACACGATCACATACACACTAGAGAACACGCCCATTAACATGTCAACACCACACACACACACACACACACACACGAGCCGTTCAAACAGATTCCATGTTCCATCAAATCCAACTGGTTTTCTGTTTCATTCCATCACAAAGTCTAGAAAAATGAGAAACACGAAAAAAAAAAAGGTGGGCGATGGCTTCACACTTGTTTCAAACCTCGTAAGAATCTCGCTCAAGATGATAGAATTACAGGCGATTTTTTAATAATAATTACATTTCTTTCTATTTCCTCGCATCGATATCTGAACTAAAAAAAAACAAACCGAAAGAAACAGCTGACCCAGAATTGAATATCTGCCTTTAACATGAATTTCTTACACACAAATCTCCGCCCTACAAATGCGTTGGGGGTGGGGGAGGAGGAGGAGGGAGGAGGAGGGAGGTGGAGGAGGAGGAGGGAGGTGGAGGAGGGAGGAGGAGGGGGGAGGAGGAAAAAGGTGGCTGAGTGGTAAAGCGCTTGGCTTCTGAACCAGGGGTCAGCAGTTCGAATATTGGGGAAGGATAAAGGAATTCCGAGTTTAGTTGGGGAAAAGTAAAGGCAGTTGGTCGTTGTGCTTGCCACATGACACCCATGTTAACCTCAGGCCGCAGAAATATATTACTTTTGCATCATCTGCCCTATACCCAGGGCCGGTCCTAGCTATTGCGGGGCCCAATGCGAAACTGATTGCGCGGGGCCTAGTTTGTGTGAGAATAAGGATAATAAATGAAAATTAAGATTTTGAATAAGAAAAAAAAAAATCAACTTTAAGTTAAAAATTGCGATCTGTACTTTACGAACCTTGTAACCAATGGCATAATTATATGCCAGTGACTATAAAAGTAAATAAAGTATTGGAACTTCCGTTTCAGGTAAAAATTCACCCAATTATTACTTTTTATTACATGTAAGCTGACAATGCTTTTTTTTTCTTTTATCACGCCTAGGATTGGCGTTTTCCGCAATGAATGACACCCAAAAATGACAATTGAGTCTATTTATCAGGAGATTTTAATAAATTCAGGAGATTTCCAGGAATTTTTCATATATAATTTGCAATTTTAATAATTACACTTGAATGAGCGCGGGGCCTAAGAAAGCGCGGGCCCACTGCGACCGCATAGGTTGCAGCGGCCTAAGACCGGCCCTGCCTATACCTCGCGAAGTCTGAAAAGGAAACTTTACGAAGGCATATCCGCTCTATAAGTCTCTGCCTTTCTTAGAAACATCTGACCTAGAAATCTCTTCTCAACAAAGAAATGTCTGCCCTGGAAATATCTACCCTGCAAAGAAATATCTGCCCAATAAATCTTTGCGCTGCAAATAGCTGCCCGGTAAGGAAATATCTAGCCAACAAATCTAAAAAATAAAGTAAAGTCTGCCATTCAGACCTTAAGATCTATGAGGCAGATGATGTAAAGGTCATCTGTTTCTTTGGCCAGCGGTTAACGAGCAGGGTGTTATGTGGCCAGCACAACGAACAACCGCCTTTACTTTCCCCAACAAGTACCCATTAGAGTTGGGTGGACTCAGGGGCGCCCTAAAAATCCGGAAATTCAAAATCCCTGTCTTCACCGGGATTCGAACCCAGGACCCCAGGTTCGGAAGCCGAGTGCTTAACCATTCGACCACCGCGCCCCCTCAACAAATCTAAGCTCTGCCTAGAATATCTGACTTATCTTATAATTACAGAGGTTCTTTCAAATGAGAAGAAATTACGTCTGCTCACATACATGTATAGGCCCTATATCTAGTCCTGCTTGTTAATTAGAGATTTAAACTCTGTTTTCGGGCTGATTCACGAAACTAGCACCATGCTTTAATGGTACAGAGGAAGAAGGAGCACTATATATCCCATTTAAATTGTCGCTAATAAAAATGGAAGTTGTTCTATGACTGCATTCCAATAATTTTAGTAATGATTTTAAAAAAAAAATTCCAAGGGCATTAATTAAAAACAAAAGTTACATCTTTCTTCCGGTTCTCGACAGTTAAAGCATTTTCCACATCATAAATCTAGAGCAGTTGATAATTAGAAGGCAGATAAGAAACTTCAGGCATTCAGTTGTAAATTCGCAATCCATTTAGTCTACTTGGTGATTTATTAATTCGTTTTCAACTCATATGCAATTGCTTTTTAAATATTTTTTCTGCACGTTTCTTTTACTTAACAAGAATTCGAAATTTATTTCCTTTTTATTTCTCGGCCATTTGTTTAAAAACTTTCTTTAATCACTGTACTTGGTAAATTAATAGAAGCATATAATCACACAAAATGTAAAACAATCTAAATCTAATATGATATATGTTTCTATATACTTAGGTTACTAGCGTTACAGTGTGAATGATGCAAGATAGGCGGCACTGTTGTAAGCTGTCTATGGTGGAGTAGGACGACTCCAGAATGCCAGGGTGAAAAGGCGTGTTTTTGTAGTGACTTATTATTTATTTAAAACTCCATTTTATATTATTACTAGAGTCTGCTACATTTTATTTCAGGACATCTCAAGTTAATTTTGTCTTTATTATAATAAAGTTATATTTGGTATTGTTCACAAACAAGTTATTCAAATTATTTCAAGCGTTTACAAGTTTATATATAATACACCTGCAGTGGTTCAGTTGTCTACCAACAGTTTGACACTAAAAGTTAACAACAGTCATCAACGATCACTTTTGTTGGAGCAAACGTGCACTGAAAGTAGCTATAAGAAATGGATCCCTGGAGATGGAGAATTTTTAAAGTATTTGTTCAAAATTATATCTTTATTATAATTTTGGATAAACCTTTTACTTAACAAAACATTTTGGGTGTGATTCAATAAGTTCTGTTAACTGAACATGTCTTGAGATTTTTTTACGACATAAAATCTTCTGTTTAAAGTATCGGCTTATGTTTCAGAGCAAAAAAAAAATAAACACAATTTTTTTTTCTTTAGAGTTTTAATTATCTGTCACGTGATACGATGTTTCTCTGAGATAAATCAGAGACGTGATGAAATGTCTGAAACGACATGTCCCTGTTGATATCGGCACACTATATGCTGTAATTAGAAACAATGTAGCGACAACGAACAAACACGCTAATAGCAACAACAACGTCTTTCACTCTGGGATTATTTTTATATGTGCGCAAGAACATTACAATTGTGTGCGCTTTGTCATAGTCTGCTATGAAAGTAGTTCTCGAAGATCTAACGTTAGCCAGAATAACAGTGCAATAAGTAGCAGATGCGACATCTCGCTGGAGTCCGGACAGTCCATTGTTCCAAGACGTGCAGCTCATTGTTTCGGGTGGACACCAACTATTGTCTATTATCCTGCTAGCTCATTTGTTTCTTGAGGGAGAGGGGGCACTCCCTGGTCAATGCAACTTGCAAGTCTGTATGCTGCAACTAATGAGGAGGGAATAGGCACGCACGCGCGAGCACCGACTGGCGACTTTTTTTTATCAGAGGAGGATTCGTGTTACAACCAGGGTCGGACCGCAATCTGCATCAACCATTGTCTTGTGTTTTATTTATACGCTATTTGTTCAGTTACATGTTTCTCTCATTTCCTTTATTTTTCTCTTTTTTCTCTCTTCTCTCTCTCTCTCTCTCTTTCTCTCTCCCACGTCTATAGTGAACTCATGAAACCTAACTCCTTGCTATGTCATACCTTCGAGACACACACACACACACACGCGCGCACGCACGCACGCACGCACATACAAACACAGCCAAACACTCACACATATTCACCTTCATCTTAGCATACATTAACTCATTTGACTTACGTTGTTCCAAGTCTCTAGCCCCGAACACAATTAGCGCAAATTAGAAACAAGCGAGAACGTCTTTTGAGGGCAAAGTTTCAGCTCTCGGGGAGGGGGGGATGGGAGTGGGCAGGGTTTGAACCCGGGACAATCAATAAGTTCGAACGACAGTCCAGCGTGCAAGCCGAACGAGTAGTCAGCCATACCATGGTTGTAATCTAATATTATATAACAATCAGCCTTAATTCTACTTTGTGTGTGTGCGTCCATTTCACCTCAGTATCAAACAAACAAAACAAGAGGGGGGGGGAATAAACACTGGTTCCATACAGACGAAGTTTAAACAGGTCCAGTATCACTGGACATACACTAATGAAGCTGATGACTAATGAAGCATGAAGAAAGAACGGGACAGTCACGTGACTCAAACAAAACGTCCGGAACATTTGCACTGGTGTCAAGTTGCCCTCCTTGTTTTTAACCCAGTGCAAATTGTTCCGGCGGAACTATTAAAACAAATCTTGCTCTGTTTGGTCATCTCACGTTCATGAGTCTAGCGAACAGATTGGAGGCCCTGCTAATTGGTTAAAATTGTAATAAGATCTTAAAATTATAGGATAGATGTGTATTCATGTTTAAATAATAACTACACCGCTGAATACGATTAAATACTTAGGGCCGCATATTATTTCTTATGCGTGGTCTTTACATTAAAAAAAAGATAATGATAAATTTCAATGGTTAGTATTTCACTATAGAAGTTAGCTAGTCCATACATTTATCCCATGAACAAGAACAAAATATATCAGGTCAGGATTAGACATAAAGTGCTACTGTTTAAAATATATTTTTAAAAAATAGTAAACGTAACTTTTATTATTATTATTATTATAGCTTTTATATAGCGCCCCCTTCTAGGTAGCCAAGCAAGCCAAGATCAAGCCGCACTTAGCCTCTCGACCACGCTTCCCACTTTTATGACAGATTAACTCCAAATTATAATTTCTTGTCATGTTTCTATGTAAATAAACATCTATGTCTCGTGAGTTCCCTCTCTTAAGCTATTACAGTATTAATTTTGACATGGCCTGTGTTACAACTGTAGTAACAGATGTTGATCTTCTACATGCCAATGTCGAGGAGCCATCTGAAGGCTTTTTGTCCACCCTGCCCCCACAAGTGCAAGCGCTTTAAGTAAATTAGTAGTGCGGTAGAATACATCTTTCACTTCGTCTGGACTATTTAGCACAGCGATATTAGATGTTCTAAGTACTTGCGTTTTACTCTTCACTATGGAGGAAGCAGTTGGGCTTTCATTTTAGGGCTTCAAACTTATTTAAAATGAAGGGGCGACTAAATAGTGTTCGTAAAAAGAAAATTTGATACTGTCACGCATTGAAACATTGTCATTCGTTATTATTTAGTTTGTAAAAGTTGAATTATTATTATATTATTATTATAGCTTTTATATAGCGCTACTTTCATGCTTATAGCATGCTCAGAGCGCTTTGGTCCAATCTCATTTGTGGATAAGTGGGGGGATGGGGTATCTAGGAGCTGGTTTACCATGCTGCCTGCGATGGGCGCTCAGTAAACACAACTCTGCCCAAGTCGGGTGTCGAATTGAGCGTCCTTGAAAGTGTTTGTAAAGTGAAATGTCTAATAGCAAGCGCATGCTGATTCTACATTTGCAGGATTCTTCTAACAGCTGTAGTCAGAGAGAGTATCTTAACACGTTACAGCGCAATGATTTACAAGGCATTTTATTTTTCTATGACTTCCGAAAAAAAAAAAACACTGCCCTATTTTTTTTCAAGGCATCAACCCTTTATTTAAACTAAAAATGTAATTAGCCAAAGTATGATCCTGAAGGATGGAGGTTTTGTGGGTAACGCCCGCGCCCCTCCCCAGTGGCAGATCAAATTCCCTAACTCATGTAGCGTAATGGAGGAAAAAAAGGAGATTTTTCAAAATTCCATTGCCTCAGGGTCCCCAAAGCGACAGGCTTAGTCATAAATTTTACAGGACATGGGGGACACGGCCCCCCCCTGCACTAGCTAGCTAAATCACTCCCTTCTTTCCCCTCCCTCTCCATTTTCGTACTCTATTTTGCAATGGAGTAATGCGTGCATAGCCCAGAGCTACGATGAGCTAACTGTCCAATGGTTGAGTGACCTGTTCATTTGAGTTGAAACCTAAGATTTTGTCCTGCAAGCCCCCCCCCCAGCCCCTCCCGCCTGCCCACACTTTGCGTGATGCTCACTCGTCACAGTTTAGTACTCTCTACTTGTTGGTGTGAATTTAACATCGCATGTGGACTGTTGAACCATTCTCGTTGGAGAATCATGTAGGCGAGAGGCGCATTCATTTTCACAATAAACAGCCACGATCATGTGATTTCTTTTCGCGGCGCATTAAAGTACTCTCCTGCCATAGAGATTATGAACCAGATGAAACACTAAAACCGGATCCAGGAAACAGAATAACCACTGAAACGTCCAAGTTTCTCAGTGACCGATGTTTACTTTTTTTTTTTCATTGAGTAAGTAACTATTTAGGTCTGTGGCATTTTACGTCTCGTGAGACGATCTTTTCCCTTTGCAACTTCTAGTGTGGCTAAAGAGGCCAATCCTTGATACAAAGCTGCGGTTGCAGGTTGGGCATATAAAATCACCAGGCGAGCTGCATTTTCAGCCTTCTTTCTGCTTCTGTTGTGTATGGCATCTGCAATTCAGGTAACCTACGTAAATCTAGGTCAAAGTGAGTAAAAAATACCAAAAAAAGGATTTGCAAAATATTATTATGTGACTTCATTGAATGGTTAAGAATAGTTGACAGGCTGACAGCAGTTTATGTTGATAAACCGAATTCTCAAAGAAGACCGGCAATTTCTTGATTTCCAGACAGCCGAAAATGAGTGGAGAATTTCTGTTGCGCGCATTGTTGAAGCACCATCAGGTACAAGTAGTTGCTGATATGACGACAGAGGTGAATTTTGAGGTGAATATCATATCAGAATGTGATGTAACAAAAAATTTGGTTCTGCAGATCTAGGGCAATAAGCTCCCAATTTACGCCTTTCTGCCGAGAGAATTCTTTGAATGTTTATTGGGCGCCTTGCTGCCCCGATTCCTCAAAACGGATTTTTTCGAAGATTCTACTTAAAAGTAACCATTTTAGAAGTGTATATATGCAAGCTCTACATACTGCTTTAAACCAATACAAGATAATTGTCATTTTGAACTACTACAGAGAATAGAATAGATGTACTCCTGTTAAGGTGTCAACATATTGTCGTAGTAAATGGTGCATTGTATTTTTATTTCCTAAATGTACAGTCGAATGCAATGTCATCCAATCAGATCTATTCTAACATTGAACTTTCAGCATGATTGCGTAATTCGATTCTTTAAAAAACATTCAGCGTTTCTTTTTATCTTTTCTTTCTGTCTCTCTGTGTCTCTCTATCTCTCTCTCTCTGTCTCTCTGTGTCTCTCTGTGTCTCTCGTATTTTAAAAGTACATTTGTTTTACTAATTCACGTTGAAATGTTTCGTCAGCGCTGGAAATTGGAGTGTTGACACCATGAGGACAAAACTGGAGAGTCAATCTGTTGGCGGGCTCGAGGCTGTGAGTCCGGGTCATACGGGGGCGCTGACTTAACAGCGTTGAGTTATGATTCCCGGTTATGGAAATTTAGGCTCCCCCCCTCCCCATGTCCTTTCCCCCCCCCCCCAAACTATCCAAGCGCCTGGAAAGAGACAAGAGAGAGAGAAAAGAAAAAAAGGGTCGAGGACGGGTCAGGTCAGTATAACCTAGTGTTGTGATGTGGGTGAATAAAAAGGTGGAGGTCTCGCTGGCATCTGGTAGCATCGTTGAATAGAGAGACACGCGTCACTGTGCGAAGTCTGAGACTTAAGTCTTGGGATTTGTCTTGAACGTGTAGCCAGGTGGATTTAAAACCCAGGCTTGCCAATGTTAAGAATATATCGATTACTGTAGCTCGTCTCACACCTTCTAGTCACAGACCTTCTCTAGAGCGACATTTATTGGCGCTCCAACACAACATTAGTTCATGCTTAATTGCAGCGGATAAAATATAGGGTTGTTTTTAATCCTTTTTTTTTTAACAAATGAAAAGTCACTATTGATTCTCATTTATTTACGCCATTGGATGAGCGTCAGCTGGGTGATAAAGCACGTAGTTTTCTAACTGATGGGTCCAGAGATCGAATCCTGGTAAATACAGGGATTTAAATTTTGGGATCTTTAGGGCGCCTCAAGAGTCAACGTGGCTCTCACGTTAGTTGGAAAAAAAGTAAATCGGTTGATCGTTGTGCTGGCCACGTGACACCCCCGTTAACCGTTATCCAATGAAACACATGAACTTTACATGTTCTGCCTAATAGATCGAAGTGTCTGTGTCTATAATTTATTAAAAAAAAAATTACGTCACTTAATAATAGCCGAAACAATGTGTTGCTCTTTTGTGGTCATAACTTTATGTCTAAAGAAAATCTCCACACTTTTTGATGACGCAATCTTATACAATTATATACTTTTTTAATGCCTACTCTCTTTTCCAGCATCGGCACATAGATCTAGTCACTATCAGTACCACTTCGCTAGCATAAACAAACCGCAAGGAGCATCGATTTAAAACTTTGTCTCTTTCCTTGTCATTAAGTTATTGACCATCTGTAGTGGTCATTTTAAACGTCCCCCGTCGGTTGACCCTCTGCTTGCATTCTCCTTCCTCATCCAGTAACATATCCTCTCAGCCCCCCACTTCCCCAACCACCCCCCCCCATTCCCAAACTTAGATGACACCCGACCGCAAGGGAAGAATCCATGGATGTCATTAAGTCGAGCTCGCCCCATGGGCAGCGGGGTCCCTCTAGAGACCCCAAAGCTCAAAGATGAAGCTCCTCCAAAAATGTCAAAACTATAATAGCATTCTTTCACTTTCTATCTCATATTTTCTCTCTGTCAACCCCCCCTTCTATCATTTTCCTTGTCCTGTATCTTCTTAAATTATATGTTGTAGTTTTTTTTAAATGTTAATCCACCCCTCCCTAAACCCAACCAAAACACACACATACATTCACTGTTACACACCACACAAAAAGCCCATTCCATTCCTTAAGAAATATCTACAGAAAACGGGGGGGGGGGAGGTGTAATGGTAGCGCAGGAATGACTACGGTAGCAGACGTGAATTCCTCGGAGAGATGACAATATGAAGTCTGTCATCGGATTCCACGGAATTGATTTCAACATCGAAAACAACGTCAGTCTTTACAACAACATGAGCACTAACAACTTCATCAACATCCGAAACAGCAACAACGTGAACAGCGACAACCTGAACAGTGACAACTTGAACAGCAATAACAAGAACAGCAACAACGTGAACAGCAGCAACGGTGAATAGCAACAACATGAACAGCAACA
>JADKLZ010001483.1:27287198-27299130 GCA_021533235.1 Biomphalaria straminea
ATTTATTTATTGGCAGGGTGGAAAAAGCTCGATGAGAGGCAACGAGAGAGGTTATGGGGCAATAAAAAACGCGTTTCTTAACAGCGTGGCAGCTGATGAGGTCAATGATATATTAATAATGGTGCAGTGTTGATGACAGACCTGTTCATTCATAACAGTTTGTGTGCGGACCCCATTACAGATGATTAGGAGGAAGTCAAATAACACATTTAATTGACTACCTTTCTTCCATTTCTGATTTTTTTTTTCATCGGAGTAGCAAAAGTCATCTTGATCGTATCAACTCATTTACAAAGAGACATCTCAATGTATGTACCATCTTTAGAAGTCATCTCATCTCTGCCTGTGGGTCCTTCTGGGGCATAGGCCACTAACCAGTTTCCTGCAGGTATCTCGGTTCTGGGCGAGTTTCTCCAACTGTCCCCATGTCTTGCCCATCTGCTTGGCATATTCTTCCAAATCACGTCCCCTCTTCCTTTAGAAGTACTTGTGTTAATAAACACAATTCAGTTACGACTTCTTCCAATTTAAAATATCTTCACATTCAGAGTTAGTACGCCTTTAGTTTTTTTCAAAAAGTAATAAATGACTACCTTTAAATGACCCGAATAGCCCCCTTTTAGACTGATCCTTGGTGCAATGAGGACTTTCGTGTCTGGTATTTTGACTGAGGATGACTTCAAAAGTAAAAAGAACATGATTCATCTTATAGAATTAGGAGAACATGAAAGGCTGGGTATTAGCTATGGTCAGAACGATTTAGCCCACAAAGATTCACCTCCCCTTCCCCCAATCACGTAGTTTTCGGGGTCCAGCGAAACGACAAAGAACAGATGCTGTTAAATGATCAGCAGCGACGCAGGATCCCCACAGAATGTAAACATACGCACTGCAAGATGTTGAAGGGTCAGTGACTCTTTTTTTTTTCATCAGGGTTGACTCCTGGAGCCTTTTCCACTTTTGGGCTTAGGCGAAAAGCAGTAGAGGCGACGGCCCAGGGAACACATGGCGCCGCGACTTGGAAGCACAGATACCAAGCAGATGGGCAAGACGTGGGGACAATTTGAGAGTCACAGAACCAAGATGCCTGGAGGAAGCTGGTTGGCAGCCTATGTTTCAGACGGGACTACAGGTAGAAATAGGAATGATGATTGACTCTCAAAGTAACTAAAAGTCTAGAGATACGCCCATGAGTATGTACACCCTAAACATTCTCCTTATGTTCTATAGCTCTAACTTGACTACTTCATTGGGCTCTACAATTTTTTACCGGAAGCACCAAATATTTTGATCTCTATGGATGTATTACTTTTTTCCCCACTTGATCTAGAATTCAAAAGGTTCCAGATTTTCTAACGGGTTGCCTGAATCAGCCAGGAAAACCAACGACTTAGCAGAATTTAAGTCACTGATTAGTATGCACGACTAGATTGACGCATGGAGTACGTAGGAGGTAATTATTTTATTTTTTTTTTAAAGTAACCTTTGTAAGATAAGATAACTCGAGCCGCCCTGGTCTCTCTATTGTTACCCCGCTTTCCTTCGGGGCAGAAATAATATTTCACTTTGGAATCTGCTATTCTTTATCCAAGTTTATATCTCCAGTAAATGTTTGCCTTTCAAATGTAAAAGTTAAACAGTTGACAAAGTCATCGTGTCGTTTCTTGTTTTCCTTAAATTGTATGTACCCAACATTGTACATCGCTTTCTTTACCATAATTCTTTCTTTCTTTATCATTCCTTGTGTAAAAAAAAAAAAACGCAATTTTTCATACATATAGCTAGGAATGCGTTATTTATTGCCAGGAGTCTTTACAATGGAGTTGCTTTTCTGTGGCGCGCGACACCAGACGTGAATTTTTTTTTTTTTCCAGGACCCAGAATTTACGGCACAACGCCAGTCACCGGAGCGTAGGCTGCTGTCAGCGCTTTGATATGAAGCGATTTATCAACATATTACAAAATAACCCCCTCCAGTAGATTTCAGATAGCATAATATGAGTTATAGATGTAATGACGTCATCAAACGTTTCCGACATTTTATCCTATAACAGTAACCCGCCATTCAACGAACTCTCGAAGCCCTAGCAAATCGGCTACTCAGTCATCAGCAGACGTACTGTTGATAGAGAAAACGAACTAGATTCAACACAACTACATAAAATGCGAACAAGTAACACGTGAGTATTTTGACATTGCGAAATGGTATAATGAATATCATTTATCTAGGTCAGCATTCACTTGGAGTATCTGCTTATAATATTTCAAGAGTTATAGATATTTAAAGATAAAGTGTAGATAAAAAATAGGTTTTTTTAAAATGAGGTTTAATATAAAAATGTAGTATCTAGTTTCTGTTGACAATTTATCGAAAAAAATCTCAAAGAATCTATGACGGCACTTCCGCCTTCGTTTTCCCTATCAGCGGTACGTCTGTAGATGACTGAGTAGCCAATTTGTTAGGGCTTCGAGAGTCCGTTTGAAGGTGGGTTACTGTTATAGGATAAAATGGGGGGAAACGCTGATGACGTCATTGCCAAAGTAAATTAAAACGTCACCGGTAGCTACAGTAAATTATTTGTAATTGAACGGTTGGGAATCCACTTCTAAGCAAGGCGCATTACGCATCGTTTTCGAGTCGAAAAATAAGGTGACATATATTAAGGAGTGATTCTGTACATATGCGTTGCTACGAATACCAAAGTATAACCTACATACTTTGCTACGCTTGACGCACAAGAAGCCGTTGTCTTTTTTGGGGATAAATTAAAGCTAATTTGGACGTCATTTGAAATAAATTTGCATTTTCTCGAGTCAAACTCAATGGATATTTACCTAAATTCGCATTTCTCAGATTACTGAGTACACTCAAGTAATGTACATTCCTAGATCTATTTAAACATTCTATTTTTAGACCAGCTGTTTTTTTTTTTTTTTAAAGAAACAGCGCTCCGTTTAATGGCAAAACAATCGAGTCTGATAGCCTAATAGTTGACGTTAATCTTTATGACTCGCTTAATCTATCTTTATAGGGGTCATAAAAAAAAATAAGGTAAGTGTAAGAATAGATGGCGCTCCACGAGCGCGCGCTTAGACTGATCATCTTATCGTCTGCTAATGCTGTTTCCGAAAAACGTTCAGACAAGGGAGTTCACCTGCAAAAAAAAATCTTTCTGGGCCAAAATGTGTTCGTTTTAGGGCGCACACAAATTGTTTCTAGCAGCCTACATTATGAATTTAGAAGCTTCGTACAAATCAGAAACCCCATAGGTAGCAGCTTCGTACGAGAGATAACCTAACCCCCCCCCTTTTTTTTTTTCACTAAATTCCGATTTATTTTGTACATTTCACCCATAAACGTTAGATGAAGAGAATTCCAAACAGACATATCGTTCCTTGATAAGGGAGGCGATGGTCGCACCATGGTTTGGGGGGAATAGAGAAAACAATAATTTCTTACCAGCCTCAAAAGTTCAATAATTTAGTCGAATCCGCGCTAAACAAGACTTCATTTCGACGCGACCCTATTGGCCCAAACCAGCTGGCTACTCCAATTAACCGGCTGATCCAATTAACCCAATTTGACTGTATTTGTGTGTGTGTGTGTGTGTGTGTGTAAGCCGTTTTTTCCCTTCCATTACTAGCCTTTCTTTCAACAACTCATTATTTTATCTTAATTATTCTTTGTTTCATGGTATTAGAAAATGTTGTTTTTTTCTTTTAATTGATACCAGACTTGAATAAGAGTGTAAAAGAATCACTCCTTCATATAAACATGACATTCATAAAAAATATATAACAAATTGGTGAGCATTCAAAGTTGGCTATTTAAATATAAATGTCAATGTGAGTTAAAAAAAAAAGCAATAAAAAATATTCAAATATCAAAACAATAACATTGTGGTTGGGTTTACATGCTAGAGAAGGTCACGGACATTTGCGTGATTGTCAAGGCCGACCTATGACATCTACAGTACAATCGTAAGTTCAGTAGTTATCCTTATAGTTTACTTGTTTTTATATGTAAATTCAAAAAGACTTGTCCTCGAGTATAAAGATAAAGGAGGAGTGCAGTATTTCACGAAGCCAAGAAGTCCCAACTGTGACCTACTTATTTTGCCACACCCAGAACAGACATAGTGGTTTTAGGTTCTCTTTTTGCAGTCTATGTCTAAAGTGTGCGCATTAAAGTTCAGGAAGAGAGATTCCCTCGTGAGACCCGATCACATCAATGGCTAAAATAAATCATTCAGATATTTAAACGAAATGCTATTTCGCGAAAATAATATATATACATATATATTTATATTTGAAATAACACTTTTAAACTATGACCTTTGAGCTCTCTAAAAGAAGTACCTTTATAATCATTGGTGTGCTCTATGCTTCTTTAAGGGGTGTAGTTTATTAGAGTCATATGTTTTAACTCTTTCTCTCCGAACTGACGATACCAACGTTGATATCACCAGAATGTGGTAAATAATTAAGGAGAGAAGGGAGTTAACTGACATATGAGAGAGAGAGAGAGATGGAAATATTGAGAGAGAGAGAGAGAGATGGAAATATTGAGAGAGAGAGAGAGAGAGAGAGAGAGAAGGTGAGAGATATTGCCATGGAGAGGGGGTGGAGAGAATCTTAATTAAACCCAACATACCCCAGCTTGTAAGATAAAAACAAGAAACTCTATTAGTAATTCCTCACCAGTTATTTCCCGTCTCACCGAAAGAAATAGTTTCCCCGTTCTTTGAGCTGTTGTTGCTCTGTTAAAGACTATTTTGTTTGTCTCTACGGAAGAGCTCCACAAGGATGGGTGGCAATAAAAATCTTGACTAATGCTAGTCTTGTAAGCCAATCTCCAGAGAGAGAGAGAGAGAGAAAGAGAGAGAGAGAGAGAAAGAGAGAGAGAGAGAGAAAGAGAGAGAGAGAGAGTTTCGAAGTTCAACAAAAGTGTATTGGGTACACCCATTCACACCAACACCAAACCTTTTCTTATAAATTACAGACGTATCTTCAAAACGGTTGATAATTACGTCCTTCGTGTGTACACGCGTTAATCTAGTCCAGTCCAACAAAAAAAATTCATTGTGTTGCTCATCACAGACGGAAGAAAACGTATTGCGCAATTTATTTCAAAAGACGAAACCCTAAATATTTTGAACAAATTGATGAAGTCATCGTTTTCGACCATCGCCATGTCAAGCTGAATGGGTCAAGCACCGCTACGGAATTGTCCAGTATTCACCCTTTGTCGTTTTTTTTTTTCTGGATAATTTGTGTGGCCTATACTGTGCACTATGTCTGCGTTTGTTCAGACCATCAATTCTAGAAGGAAACAGTCTCTTCTTCAACTTCTTGCTTTGTGCGTGCTTCTGTATGTTTCAACAGCTATAAGATACTAGACAAGCAGGTTAAAGCTTCGTCGCAGGGCTTCCGCGCTGTTCCGCAAGATCATCATTATTAACACACACACACAAAAACAAAAAGACTAGCAGTGTATGTATGATGGGACTCTGCAATATCTTCTTTGCATAAGACAAATGTTCATTTATCAACGTTGAAACTGCTGCGTATTTAATCTCAAATCTAAATGACATCTTGGCGACGGAATGTCAAATGTTGATGCTCAATTTTTTTAATTTAAAGAAAACTTTAGTACTTGCGCTATTCAATTTTAGCTTTGTCATCATATGAATCCTTGGGCCTAAGGCCTCTATGTTTCTCTTTTGGGGCTTTCTATGACTCTTTTAATTTTAATTCTTTATACTTTAATGTTTGTTAAATGTGAGAACTTATAATAAAAACAATGAAAAAAAATAATGTTTAATTTTTTTTTTCGATTGGGTAATGATTTATTCCATCAACTAACAACCATACATATCTCCATTTCTAGCCCTATTAACAGTTAGTGTATTACTGTCCACCTGCTCTGCAGCATCTACCACCACTCCCCCGGCCTCTTCCAAATCCTCCAAATGGTCCAGCTTTACGGCATTCCTGGCGATCTGTGGCACCACCACCACGGAAACCTTCAGAGGCTTTAAGTGTGGCTGGCCCTAGTGCCTCTGTGCGTGTCTGTCTTTTAAGTGTTGCGGGCACAATTTCAGCTGGTAGGTGTGGGAAATCTCTAAGGTATTGAATACCTTCATTCGTTAAATACCAACAATTGTGGCGCCATGCAAACTGCTCACGAGCGATACCTTTAGATTTCAAGCTTGTCAAGGCTTTCATAACATGAAGATTAGGGACTTAGTTTCTCCATGGTTGGCTGCAAATGCATCTGTCTAATGTCCCTTCCTTCCCTGCCATTCCCTGCCATGGATGGCAACTTAATTCTTTTTTGGAATAAGCACATTGATGCCTTCATATAAGTGACAAATATATAAAAGGAAAACTGGATAGTTTTTCTTTTTATTAAAAGGATGCCTTAGCTTTTTAGCTGTTTACATCCTAGTAAAATAAGTAAGCTCCCCTTTGGGACCTTGTGGTCTATAGGGCAGATGATGTAAAGTTCATCTGATTCTGTGGCCCACGGTTAACGAGGGTGTCATGTGGCCAGCACAACGACCAACCGCCTTTGCTTTTCCCCAACTAATGTCAGGTACCCATTAGAGCTGGGTGGACTTAGAGGCGCCCAGGGATCCAGAAATAAAAGTCCCAGTCTTCACCAGGATTCGAACCCGGGACCCCAGATTCAGAACCCGGGCACTTTACAGCACAGCTACCGCGCCTATTTAAATCCTAGGGATCCTTTTTTTTTTTATTTTTTGCCTCTATTTTTGGTTAATTAGGATACAGGTCTCTTAATTTGGATGTTTTTATGTGTGAAACTTATCCTACAGTTTCCAACCTCAGAAACTTTTGTTTGTTCAATTCTTATTTAATTATTTTGACTTATATTCTAGGTGAAGTTAAAATGTTTTTCTCTTCATTTTCCAATTTTAAAATATATATTTTTACGTACTAAAAAATTAAAATAAATGAACAAAAAGTCTCGAGGTCACAACTTTACGGTGTACGCTTCCCCCCCCCCCGAGGGTTGGCTTTATTGATTGTCCGGCAGGCCCCCCACCCCATACACACACAAGGCAGAACCAATCTTAAGTAATAGTCAGAAAGAGACCAAAAACTTCGACCTTTTGAAGGGCTAACAGTCTTGCGTCTATTAATCTTGAAATACATTTTAAAATTTTTAATTTGTGATTCCTGATTCGTCTCTGCCAGAATGGCAGTCATTTAGACCCAGAACGAGAATTTTAAAATAATGTCCCAGAGTAATTTTATCTTGATGAAGTAATGTTTGAATTTTGGGAAATTTTTTTTTTTTTTAATTTTCGTGAGAGACAAAATAATTTCCAGTTTGGCTAAACGCACTTTTGTCTAGAGTCGAAATTTCGAAGCAGTTTGAACACATTAGACAGAATAAATTCTCTCTTGATTCATCGAAATAGTTTTGTTGACTAGTTCAGGGCGTCATTTGTTTTTGTTCCTCCTCCCCCCCCCGGCTCTCCTCCTTTCTTTTTTTTCAACTTGGAATTATTTTGACGAGCGTTGGATATTCTAGAATAACAGGAAACCGAACCTTCGCATGCGCATTAAAGTAAACATAAACAGACTTCCGGTCTTACTGTCTCAAATTTGAAGAGCTGGTGACATAGGCCTAAGTATACGACGTTTCTAACCAATCTTTGAATGTCTCTTATTGCTGCAGACAAAAAATACAAGGCAGCGAATTCATTATATATTCATGTATATTTTTTAAAGCGTAATTCTGTATTCGTTCTTCAAGCTATTATACATTCTCTTCACATATCCTTAAAGGATTGGAAAAAAATATATTTTTTTTTTGCTAAAGTTTATAAACTGAAGTGCATACAAAAATATGATGTTAACAAATGGTTATATGTATAAATGTTGACATCTGTATTCACACGGTGTCCCTGTATAAAACAACGCGTATGTATTGAAATGAGTCTGTGTGACAGAATAACCGAACGCCTGCTTCTAATAAAACAGATTTATTTTAATTCCGTGGAATCTTTAATACTGTTTTTTGTTTCTCCTCTCAAATATTTTGTGCTTATTTTATTTGTATGAGAACGTACGAGCCAACAATTTGATTAAATCAAACATGCACACGAACTAGCAGACGTGACCTAGTTCTACAACCGGAAGTTGTGAGCAGCAGGCGCAGAATTATTTATAGGCCTATACAAGTTTTAAAGAATTTCCTGTATTGTACTGATACATAATAGTACATGTGCGTACGTAAAGCTTCATTTCTAGTTAAAACTGTGAATATTGTTTTAAAAGTGGTATCAACCTTTTGAGAAATTTAAAGTTTATTTATTTAAAGAATATATTACGCCTACATCGGTTCAGTTGCACTAGCTCTTTGGAGCTACAAACCTTGGACAGACCAACAACATGGGTGCATGAGATTAGTTGGTGGTTGTGCTGGCCACATGATACATCTTTAACCGTGGGCCACCAAACAGACGACCTTTACATCGTCTGCCCCATCAATTGCAAGGTCTGAAAGAGAGCACTTCACTTTTTTTAAAACTTTAAACGCTGAATACCAAACCGGAAAATAAATATGTATCTACCGTTTTCATCCTTTCTTTTTCCTTTGCGGGCCCGGCGAAATTATGCAATAAGGAATATGGTTTTAACTGACCGCTTCAATTAATGACCCGAATAACAAGTGGTGCTTAAGTGATCTCAATATAAGGATATATATCCTCTATTAAACTTGTTTAACCCTTAAAGTGCTGAGCTGTTTCACAATGAGTGCATACCAAATGGAATTACAATTCTGGTGTTAAGAGGCTAAACTACCACACGCATTTTAAGGGTTAAAAAATCTAGTCCAACCGTAGGGAGACAGTCTTTGCACCTTTTGTGCACGCACGAATATGGAAAGAACATTTTTTTTAAAAAAGCAAACAATCTATATTTGAAAAAAGCGCACTATTTTTTTTTAAATCCAGAAAAAGGTCAGCCTGACCCCGCTTTGCCATAATATTAGGTCATTTGAACTACAACCGTACGATTTAAAACTTAAATAGAGCGGCCGTGAGAAACAAAAAAAAACAAATACAAAAATAGAGAATTACATTATCAAAGTGTTAACAAAAAAAAAATAGAATGAAAATATGACATTATCAAGACGTAAATTTACTTTTTTTTCTTTCTTTCTCGGAGATAAAAATAAATTGGGTCAAATAAGCGATGGGGGATGCGCATGCGCGCACCAGCGGTGAGCAGAACGATACAAATAATTAGACGGATTCCTTTTGATGACGTAGTCAGCCAAAAAAAAAATGGGGATTTAACATTTATATAGATCTGAACATATTGCGTAGAAGCTAGTGACTGAGCACTAGAACAAACAAAAAAAACGCAAGAAAATTCGATTGCATAAAATCCAAATATTCGAGAAAGATACATAGTGAGTTAATACTAAGCTTTGCTATAGAAACATAAGAATACAATATGAAATCTTGATCACAAAATTTAATCAGGTTTTGAGAAATTTTGAATGCAGGTAACGCCATTCAAGACAACGACTTAAGTTCCCAAGACTACTAGAATCTAAATCATAAAGCTTTATCTGGATGTGCAGACCCAACTTTTAAGCCTGGCCGCCATAAAGGAGATTTTAACAATAAACTAGAGAATATTAAGGATGCTAAATGGAACGTCACTGTTACCAACTATATAACAAGAATTTGAACTTGATAGATAGTCTACAGGAGAACGCTAACTGCAAAAGTTAAACTTTAATTTTTTTTTCTAAAAAAAAAAGAAAAGTGTAATGTGTTAGGTAGGTATATTGAAATGACTTTGTGTGAAAAGCGGGAAAAGTTTAGAAAAGTTTAATAAAGTTTAGAAAACTTCATTCTGTAGAGCTAAAAAGAACACAGAAAAACTATTAAGAAAACCTAATCATCAACAGTACGCACACCGAATACACAAAAAAATATTTGTTCTTAGATTTCCCGACTTGCATAATAATCTCCACTATAAAAGTCTTCTATATTCCTCTTATATCATGACTTCAAATTGTATCCCTTATTTCGGACCCCATCGCTAGAGGAGGTCACCGCCATGACATTATTTACAGTCACAAGGACTGGAATAGTTAATTCTACTTATTCTCAAATCTGTTTCAATCTAAATATGTCTGCGTTTAATTTGCCCATTCTTAAGCTGGGAGTTTCTTTGTTCATCTTAATCACTCGTTATGATAACGAGACTGAACTAATGCCAAGTCTGAAACTCGCGCTACACTGCAATAACCGTCTTGTATGAACGTTATTTGTAGTATCGTCTTTATCCATATAAACAGCAAGACAAAGAAGGGGGGATAACTTATGTCTCCAACCACGAAGACAGAGAGACAAAGACGGGGGATAACTGCTCCTGATTATCAGGATGCTAATTCTATATACAGGGCTACATTTATCCATGCTGAGTCACTCCATGCAGGCCATCCACACTCAATTAAAATATGTTTTCATATAAAATTTATGTATTTTTTTCTCTCAAATTTTTGAAAGCTGTTAGGGGACAAACTTTTTTAAAATAACAATAAAAAAAAAAAGCAATAGAAGAAGACTGACACAGTACTTATATATAATCGAAACAAAAATTACGTGTTACTGTAAACGAAAGTACTATCTGAATAAAAAAAAAAGTTACGTTCACAGAAGCAGTAATGTCATATCATTATAGCACCTTAGGTGTCTAAATATAATATTTCGACTTTCTAAATTGAAGACTGGATAGTGGTAAGATGGTACCAAGTTATAGGCTACTTTATTAGCGAGTCCCAAAAACTGGTCTACTGTCGTATATCTTCAAAACACTTTTCTTTATAAGACTAATTTTATTCCTTGCAGATAAATACTTTGGCTTGGCTTGCCTGTTTATCTGCTTATCTAATTATCTGTATGTGAGCTAGAACTTCAAACGCATGCATTTCTTTAATAAACTTGAGTATAAATCTTTTCGTATTCATCTTTTAACAAGACAGAATTATATTGTTGAAAGTAACAACAGTTAAAATAATACATGTATTTAAAAAATATAGTATGCAAATAGTTGATGTTCAGATCAAACATTAATTTTATAACGAAGATGAAGGCGTAACATGTCGACAGCTTGCACCCCATTCAGTAAACGACTATGAATGAGAGTACGTTTCATAGGTGTTGGAGATTTACCTGCACCCATCGTTCGCATACGTTATCATTTTATTAGGCTTAGAAGTAGTAGGTCTTTTGATTTGAGTTCCATGTATATATTTCAAATCGCAGCCATCTAAAGCGAGGTTGTTGCTATGCACCTGTACTGGGTTTTTATTGATAATGACTTGTATATTAGTCTAGAAATATGACACATTTGATTGTTTTACAACACTCCAGGAAATAGGGTATCCTGTGTTTGGAGCGAGTTATTGCCTAAATCAGATCGAGGCTCCGACTGCCATATTGGCCTTTCTACCAAAATAGAGTCATCGCTAACAAGTGTGTGGGGTTATTAGAGATTTTGAGAGAGTGTGTGTGTGTGAGTGTGTGTTGGAGTGATGGTAGACATAAGAGTGGACCAGTGTGTATGTGTGTGTGTGTGTGTGTGTGTGTACGAAGATAAATCTGGTACTCACCGGACAGGTGCTCCCACTGCATTCCCGTCACCACATCCACCAAAACGTAATCCAATAGCAAGATAAGCAAGGGTATCCAAGCAGAAGTCAAGCGACTTCCGGTCATCCTGTGCGCCTCCATCTTGAGAGATTTCAGCCGACGATGAGGCGAAATAATGTTCTTTATCTGTGAACTGAAAATAAAATAACAAACAATGTTTTAAAAGAGTAGATTCATTATTTGTAATAGGTAATATTTAAGTGTCAGTGATGGTAGACAAGCTT
>JADKLZ010001483.1:27299140-27311472 GCA_021533235.1 Biomphalaria straminea
AATGAGAAAAAGGGAGATAGATGAAGATTGACAGACAGGAGAGAGGGAAGGAAAAAGAGATATAAATAAAAAGAGAGTAAGAAAGAAAAAAGGAAGAGAAAGAGGACAGGGAATCAGTACAATTTTTAACGTTTTAGTGCACATTAACAAAAACTATGAAAGAATTACTATGAAAGAAATAATGAAATAAAAGAGGTGAAGGATAGACAGAATAATGCTTATAGTAACACTAGCTATGAAAAGAAAGAGATGATAGCGACTCTCCTCAGAGGGCAACCCATCCCTCCAGAGCTTTTGGTCAGCTGGTCCAGAGCTGGTCCGCAGAGAGCAATGCCCAGGATTCGCATGTGATGGAACAAATTTTTACTGTCCCGGACCACCGTTGAAGTGAAGAGTTAAATCCAAGAATATCTTATCTCACTGACGGGTGCCGCCCTGGGGAGCAGTTCCTGGGGAGAAGGTTGTTACGGGGAGGAGGGGGGGGGAGTCGAAACGAGGACAGAAAAAAGACGTCGGTCAATGTCAGACAACATTTAAGACATTGTGTGTCATATGACATTTATTCTCTATGCCAAGTCCGTTTGTGTATCATCACTCATTCATGATATCGCGTAGAACCGTGGCGCATTTATATTGTGTGTGTGTATTTATTTTAACACACGATATAAAGCACACATGTCAATATGTGCTTCATAAAACATGTATTACATTTGTTTAGCTTAGCATCTAGAGTATTCTAGACTGAACATTCTGATCTAGAACCAGGCGTCTGTATGATATGCTAAGTATTATCAGGCCCGGATTTACCTATAGGTTACATATGCTACAACTTAGGGCACCCAAGAAATATTTATGATTACAGGTTATATTTGGATTGTCAACTAGTACAGGGCTTCAAATGGCTCCAAATGTCAAATAAATTGGGACCTTTTTAAGTCTAAATTCCGGCAAAAAGAAGTACAAAGACACTTTGCAAAATCTTTTAGAGGTTTCGAATGTTCCTTCATAGTTGAAAATAATCTAACTCTCAGTCCAAACATCCCGCAGCACGACGGTAGATGGCAGCGGGCAGGGTTTGAGCCCGAGACCACCATGAAGACGAACAAATGTCCAGCGCGCGTACCGCACTACCAGGCAGCCATCCTTTCAGCGTTTCAAGATCATATGGTCAAGTCTTGGGAAAAATCCTACCGAGCTCAGGTCCAGGTGGAAAGAAGCGAGCACTTCAACGTAAAGCAGTCAGCAGGAATATCTCTGTCTCGAACCCTATCTCTGTCACTATATCCCACTTGACAAAGAATCTCATAAAAATCCCTCTTGACAAAGCCTATAATTGATATCCCCTTTGACAAAGAATATTAATATGATAAATATCCCTCCAGACGAAGCTTATCATTAATATCCTTCCAAGCAAGGTCTCTTAATAACATTTATTCTAACAAGGCCTACAGCTTCTGACGTCACGACAGTCTAGACTTCCGTCTCTTTGGACTCTTAGAGGGTCTTCCTTCCCCACCCCAACATCAGGCTGGAGAAAAGCGAAATCTATCTTTCTATCTTACGAAACCTACAAGGGCGTCGTTTCATAGTGGTACTCTCTCATGGGCGTGCCCTGTTGAACATAGAGCCATTCACAATAAACCAAGTTAGCCAAATGCTTAATGACGTTGTTTTTATAATGGGTGCGGAAGAACCAGGGCGCTGATAGGAGGAGGCTGAGGGAATAATCGAGGAGGGTGGGAAACGAGCGTGAGGGAAATGAGCGTATACTGCGTAAACCCCCCCCCCATCTCTTGCGTAATGGATACACCTGCAACTGTGTTAAAACAATACGCCCTCGGGGTTTTAAGTACTTGTGTCAGTGCAACAGTAAGTATTGTTATCGCGTGTGTGTGTGTCTGGGTCTGTTAGAGTGTGTCTGGGTATGTGAGAGTCTCTAAGTGTGTTAGTATATCTTATCTTATCTGTGAGTGTTGGTGTGCCTGAGTGTGTGAGAGACTAAGTAGGTGCGCACGCGTGTGCTGCTTCAATCATTGATCACTGGTTGACCCTGATACATGGATGTATCTGACAGAACAACAGAGTTACTGGTGCATGGTGGGTATAAGCTTTTCTGTTCAGGTCATACAAGAAGTTCAATCTTTTCAAACCCAAAGTAAGTCGGTGCTATCTCTACAGGATGGTTTGCCAGGGCAGATAAAAAAAATGAATATGATAATCCCTAATACGAAAAGGAATACAAGAAAATAAAACGATAAAAAAGAGAGAAAGATATAGATGGAGAGAAGAGAGAAGTGAAGAGAATTGAGTTTTCTGTTCTATCTAGCCCTATATATATACTACTGTAAACTATATTACTTTCTCACCAAGTCTAGGTGCCCCGTGGTTCATCTGTAATAACAAACTCTTAAGTTATGGACTCTTAAGTCTTACTTGAAGACAGTCTTTGATTAAACAAAACATGCGTATAAGAAGCCATGCAGGCTTATATCTATGATAAGTGTCATAGAATGTCTGCTACCACGCATTCTTCACCAGGGATATGCTGCACTTCGATCTGTAAGTCCTGAAGCTTCAAGGCCCGGCGAGGTACTCTGGAATTCATCGTCTTACGTGTGTTATAAAAAACAACGTAAGGTTGCTTGATCTGTTTGGAGCTCGAATCTTCTGCCAAAAATGTATCTAGCCAAATGTGTCTGGTCGATATTGTCTTTGAAAGGTCGCAACTCTCGTTTCCATGTAAGTCTTAAGTGTCAATTTCTGCCTATTAAACTCTCTCTTCACCCTCTCTTTCTTCAGCTCCTGGTTCAGCCTCTTTAGCTCTTTCTCTCTCTTTAGATCGCTCATCTCGATCTCTATCTTCTCTTTCTGGTAGCCACTCCTGCAAAGCGGTTCCAGTCAATCCCATTTCTTTTCCAGCAGCTATTATCTGTGATGCTCTGTCTGCCAATCTTGTTGATATATTTAGCATCCAATAATAACAATACAAATCAAATTGCACTATCAATTCTGTCTGACCTACTTTGGTCTCGGCTGATTGAATTTTTTCCCCCGTTTCACGTGAACGCACACGTCCAGACGTCACGGCAGCATTGGTCCTTGACCTTTTCACAATGGTGAAATGGCGAGTTCTGTCTTATGCCTTACAAGGCTAACTCTACTAACCGGGAGGATGAGCCTCTAAGTGTATGTTACAACTTTATATCTAGCCTATAAAAACTACCTTAATATCTCACCATGTCTGGGTGTCACTGGGATCAGAGGTAGTTACAAAACACTAAATAACTTGGTTAAGGCGAATACAGAATTTTATTACTCTTGAAAGCATATTTCACACACTGGCATCTATCCTTGTCTAAAACTTACACACTTCCGGTCATTAGCACAGGCATTCCAACTGACATATATAAGTAAAAATAGAATTTACAAGCATATACACACTAATTCATGATGAGAGAGAGAGAGAGAGAGAGAGAGAGAGAGATGGTTGTTCTTGATTGATATGTAATTTTATAATTAGTAGTGGGATGGGTGGAAATTGGAGTTGGGTACGCAGTGGCGTAGCTCTTTCAGTCTTCAGTCACACTGAATGGGCACCCAATGGTATAGATATTTCAGTCCTTAGTCATATCAGAGGGTAGGTAGGCATCTAGGGGCGAACTAGATGGGAACCCAGTGACGTAAATGGTTCATTATTTTAACCACATCTTACAATATATAAACCATGAAATAAAATAGCGCTGTAAAAATTCGCCCAGAGGAAAAAATGCACTTGTTGCTTCTAGGAAGCTACGCTGATGATTTTATATCATTTCAACTTATCACAAACCATAGTAGCAATGCAGACATTTCAATCCTACCTAAACCAAACGCACAAACTGCGCTAAGCGCAAAGTGCTTCACCCATCATGATCCACTGACATGGCGCGTTCATCGCAACACTTGAATATGGCGCAAAAAACGCACAATCTCCCTTGAGCACGGCGCCCAAAACAACACCTAGCGCAAGAAACGCACTGCGCCCCTACAACGTCAACACCCGATCCAAAGAGTGCCTCAAGTCTTCACAATCACTGCACTGAGTGAGGCTTGACCCTCCCCTCCCTGACATAAACATCACTCTCTTACTATCAGGCTCATAAAAATGTTCACGCCTTATCGTGCCACCTACTCTGGCTCTTTCTACCTCGAATCTTAAAGTCGACTCCCACGGCACGTGCGCGCGTACTCACTCGTCCCGACCACTGTTCCATTATCCCCCCCACCACCTCCTCTCTGTCTCTCTATCAACCTGTATCACTATCTCACCACTTAACACTTCGATAAACCGTTCTCACTTAACCTACTCCATTACCCTCTATATCTTCAATATAAGCCTCCTCTCCCAGACAACTGAAACTTTAAAGCTATATGTTGATAAAGAACAAACCCAAAATATACAGTTCCATCTCTCCCCCTCCATCTTGATAAACTTCTCACTGTCGTTATTTGCTTTACATATTCCAGTTAACGCGTTCTAGCCACGCCCTAGGGGTGCTTTAATTCCACTTAAATACAGAGAGACGCGCAGGAGTGGCGCCCCCCCCTCCATGCCCTCTTCGGGCAAAAGCTATGGACGATGGTTAGATTACCAAACGTCGACAGGAGGGCGCCAGCGATTGTTGCCCTGCCAATTTACTTAAATGCGAAAAAAAAAGTTTTAACGCCCATATATCGAATTTTTTTTATTAGCAGGGCTACGAATTTTTTTATTATATTTAATTATTTTAATTATGTTTATATTTTTTTTTATTTAAATACTATACTTTTATAAATACTATACTTTTAAATACACTATACTTTTACAGGAAAATAGTAAAGTATAACAATTTAAATACTACTAGCTATATATTACCCGCGACCCTCAGGTCTTAATTTGCGTATTACTGTAGATATAGACACTCAGAGTGTATTAGAAACAATTAAACGAAATAATAATGTTATAAGAAAGCGAATGCGTGAATGTAAAAATAGTATCAATGGAGCTATCAAAATAGATAATCGACCTAAATCCATTTTTTAAATAAAAACATTTGCTTGTAGGCCTACATATATTTAGGTCTAGATCTAAAGTCTAGAAACTATTATAATAGATGTAGACCTACTGTCAGCCCACATAATGAGTACTTTATGATAGGTATCCATTCGATATATGTCGTTAAAATAATAATAATTAATAATAATAATAAAGCTGCTGTTAACAAACAAAATTTAGGCTAACGACGCTGTGATAACATTACAAACACAAAAACGAGAGTTAACATAATAAACTAATCTAAAAAAAAATAAACAGATAGCTCTTAATGTCCTTCTTGCAAGTAGTGTAGCATGTTGTCTGTCTGAGATCAATGGGGAGTGAGTTCCAAACCTTTGGTCCGTGCACTGAAAAAGCACGCAGACCGTAGCTTGAGAAACGTGGCACTACTATTCCCTAAAGACAGGTCTTTGCTAGCGCAGAGGACCTTGTGATACGGCCATAGAGTTTAAGTTTACGTTTAATGTTATTAAATTATTATTTACGGTATTTTGGTTTCATTCCATCATTTATTACTCAATTTAAAAAAAGAGCAGTAGGATTAATATAACCCTAAAGTGTACAATAAAATTAAATCTATTACATCTGTATGCCAGGTGGCATTTAGCCCTGTCATGGCAGACGTGAATGTCACTCTCCTGACTTTAAAACTTGAAAATACAAATTGAGAATAATTATTCTCGGAACATGGTGTATTATTTTAAATATAATAATAACTCTATAACAAATTAAGCGTTTGTTTGTTTGTTTGTTTTTAAAGGAAGTCAACGTGGAACTAAGGCACCTGAGATATTATTAAAATAATTTCTGTATTATTATTTAAAAAATTAATGGTTATGAGAATTCGTTTCTAAATGCTGCTATTCATCTGCCATTAGCTTGGGGCTTGTAATTAAAATGATTTAGAGAAATTGACAAGTCATGTCTAGCATGCATCGTGTTAAAAACCTGGCCAGAAAGAAACACGCAAGAGATCCAACGTGTCATTGTTCAGATGTAACCCTCGTGCTCCGCTGTTCTACCTACAGTGGCGTGGATAGGGTGCAGGGAGGGGGCCCAACTATTAAAATCTTCCCCACTTGAGGTACATATTCATTAAATATTACGCCATTATCTTAAGTCATGATGTCGAATGTCTAAATGCAGGGGCCCCTTGAAAGGTCAGGATCCTCGGGGCCTCAAATTCCTAGTTACGCTACTGAGTTAATTTAATATCAGGTTTAAAATAAGTAACAAGTAAACACCAAGAAGAGTGTCGTAGCTAGGGAATTGGCCGTTGTTTATTGGCGAGATAATGCACAAGTGACAAATCTCAATTCATATTTCTTCACACCGTGCTTTCTGTACAGCAAAGGTCATCTATAACATTATGTAGATCAATGCTGTCTATTATTTGTTTTTTTCGTTACATGAATAGCAAGATTACATGACAGTGACGTAATATTTAATACTTAATGTAAACAAAATTAGGACATTCATTTGGAGGCCTCTCCTTAAGTGAACTTTCGAATTTGGACCCCCCACCCAACCCTAGCTACGCCACTGAATGAAAAAGATCCGCCTAACTTAATAGATTTAACTTATTAAAAAAAAACAATTTAAAAAAAAAACAAAACATAATTCCATAGACATAATAAATAAATATAGCCTGGAAAAAGGAAGTAACTTTATGTAACTTGAAAACATGTATATCTATTTTATTCGGATTTCCGAATTATGAGAAATTTAAAAATTACATGATCTTCAGTCTTAGAGATTAAACAAAACTCATAGACATAAATAAAGTACACACAATTGCAATTCACAAATTTTCGTTTCAAAAAAATTGTCTTATTGGCCAGTCTCATAGACATAAATAAAAAGACTGGAAAAAGGAAGTAAATTCATGTAAATTGAAAACATATATATCTAATGAATTCGGATTTCCGAATTATATACATTTTAAAAATTACATGATCTTCAGTCTTAGAGATTAAACAAAATTTTTAGACATAAAAGTACACACAATTGCAATTCACAAATTTTCACTACATAAAACTCTCTTATTGGCCAGTCTATATTTATTTATGTCTATATCCCGTCTATATTTATTTTTGTCTATGCATAATTCACAGAAAAAAAAAAGATTTCGGAACAATCCTAAAAGTTTTGACTTTGTTCCAGATTTTTTAAAGTTTATCATCTAAATTTGTGAGCGTATCTCTACCTTGACACCGACTAACGTGTGTGGGAATAATATTGAATCAGACTTCGGGGAAGTTAAAGGGAAAAAAATACCCTCGCCAGGACTCTAGCTGTGCACTGGGAGACTGTACTCGTGGCGCTGGCGTCCAGACTTGAAGACTCGAGGGTGTCAACTACACTTTCGGCACTGAGCTCGACGGCTCCAAGGGCGAGACCCCAAGCGAGGGCGGGAACCTAGAGATAAGAAGGGGCAAATCTGAACCCCGCTGTGTTGGCGTCTTTTTGAAACATTTTGGCGATTAACTTGGGTAGAGAACCATGAGAGCTGAAAAACACCGAACTATAGAATTTAACGTTTTAGCATTGAGTAGATTCTGTAGATTTTCTGTTTCGGTTAAAGGTAGCTTTTCTAAAGTTATACTAACTAGTTGTAGTGTACTAAGTACCTAGATCTAATTAATGGAATACGATAGTTTATCAGATGTTTCCTTGCCTTGTTGGAGATACCAACTAAAATAATGAATTACAAATAATTTAGTTATTTGTTTTAATTGATTCTCGTGTTGTTAGGTAAAAACAAAGGATAATTTAAATTAAATTTTAAGATTGATCCGAGATTGGGTGACGGAAAAATAAACGTTTCACCAGACAGACAGACAGAGTGAGTTGATATAAGCTTTATAAAAAAAAAACCTCTTGGAGTCTAACAGTGCCCAACTCTTTGCGGCCTTATTATGGCCCCTTTGGCCTTAGAGAAGGGAAGCATCGTATCACAGGTCGAAAATGGTCAGCGAGTTGTTATGGCTATCAGTGTGTATCACTCGGTATTATATTAAACTACTTTACGTCTTTATAGATTTATATATTCAATAAGTCTTCTACCAACTATCAATCAACTTCTATCAACTACCTTTGTATTTATTATTATTATAGCTTTTATATAGTCATACTTTCATGCTTATAGCATGCTCAGAGCGCTTTGGTCCAATCTCATTTGTGGACCCATGGGGGTAGGGGGTATATAGGAGCTGGTTTCCCGTGCTGCCTTTGGGCGCTCAGTAAACACAACTCTGCCCGAGTCGGTTGTCGAACCTTGAGCCCCCTTCTAGGTAGCCAAGCAAGCCAAGCTCAAGCCGCACTTAGCCTCTCGACCACTCTATATTTATATATTCAATATGTATTCCATTAACAATCAATTAACTTCTATCAACTACCTTTATATTTATATATTCAATATGTCTTCTATAAGCTATCAATCAACTTCTATCAACTACCTTTATTCAATATGTCTTTTACCGACTATCAATTAACTTCTATCAACTAACTTAAAAAAATAAGGGTTATATCTGCACTATAATGAAACGCATAAGGAATAAAAGAAAGGACCAATAATGTTAATTCTTTTGTTAACGGTTCTCTTAGTAGGGTGTCATGTGGCCAGCGCAATGACCAACTGCCCTTACTTTCACCAACAAATGTCAGGTACCCATTAGAGCTGGGTGGAATCTCCCCTAAAAATCCAGAAATTAAAAATACCAGTCTTCACCGAGATTCGAACCCAGGATTCCAGGTTCGGAAGTCATGCGCTTAACCAGTCAGCCATTGCGTCCCCTTGTGAAATATTGTACTCCTAATTAATCTTTGTACTCGAAGAAGCACCTTATTATGTCTTAAACTACTAATGTATGTCTATTGCTCTAAACCTTTCTAATCGGATTACTATTTACATTAACCCTTTTAAATTTTTATTTTCGCGACTCATTAGGTCTACAATAAATTTACAATGACTTTGATACGGAAAGAACGTTAACTCCGCGCCTTCTGCTCAATTAAAGGCAGACGTTAGCCGTATTACCAGACTTAATGTGTCACCGTGACCAGAATTAACCCTCAGCGAGTGATAACGTTATCTTAATCAAAGTCGTTGTGATAATTGAGTTAACTAGCAAGGATATCTTGCCATAGTGCTAGTGCCTCGTAGAGAAACAGAACTGATGTGTTTTGTTTTTTTTTTAGACCATCCAATAATGTCTTAAAATTAAGGAATGTAGTAAATCTTTTTATCCTATTTATTGTAAGATGAGTTCAGAAAAGTAATAAACGGACTAACAGATTTTAATTTACATTTTGTAATATTTATTTAAAATTATTAAATGTGATAAGAATACTTCTATCTGGTTACATGAAAATATTTGTAAAATTCAGCAAACACAATTTGTACCACTCATATAAACATGATCTGTTCTGGTAAAACTCTGTGCAAGCTGACAGTAAAGTTCCTCAGGCTAGATTTACTTTTGATTGATATACATTCAAACAATCTGAAATTATTATCAGCATTGTAGTACAACTGTCCTATCTCAAAACAACAACTATATGTTTCCCGGGTAATATTGACATGCGACAATTACCCCTTTAAGAAGCTGAAAATTTTTGTAAGAGCGATAAGTTTTCTGTAGATAACTAATGACAGACGAATTAAAAACAAAATCTTCCCCTTTCTAAACACATTGTTGTTAGGCCCACGTCTAAATGTATTCAGAGATTATACAATTCTACTTTGGCGATACAGATCGCAGACTTGGACACTTACAACGTGACTAGAATACCGCCTGCAGATATAGATCATGTGTATAGTGTATTAGATTTGGCTAAGCTAATGATTTGTACATAAGACGGAGCGCAATATGTTATTATTATTATAGATTTTATATAGCGCTACTTTCATGCTTATAGAGCGCTTTGGTCCAATCTCGTTTGTGGACCAGTGGGGGGAGGGGGTATCTAGGAGTTGGTTTCCCGTGCTGCCTTTGGGCGCTCAGCAAACACAACTCTGCCCGAGTCGGGTGTCGAACCTCGAGCCCCCTTCTAGGCCAAGCTCAAGCCGCACTTAGCCTCTCGACCACGCTTCCCACTTGTGTTACTGAATATCAGTTTTTAAAACTCTAGTGAATATAATAGTTGACCAGATATGTCCTTGCCTTGTCCGAGATACCAAACAAAATAATAAATTACAAATAATAAATTCTCGTGTTGTTAGGTAAAAACAAAGGATAATTAAAATTAAATTTTAAGAATGATCCAAGATTGGGTGTCGGAAAAAATAAACGTTTCACCAGACAGACAGACAGACAGAGTCAGATGATATAAGCTTTATAAAAAAAAAATTGTATAACCGTTGTATTCCCACAAGAGTGTGTTTAAGATATAGGCCTCCAGACCAAATTTAATTTTATAATAATTATATTTTTGAAGAATTATAACAGTCAAACCAGAGTTTTCCTTGTGTGGTCAGTAAGCTAGTATTTTTTTCCCCAAAACCAACTCCTAGATACCCCCTCCCTCCCACTGGTCCACAAATGAAATTGGACCAAAGCGCTCTGAGCATGCTGTAAGCATGAAAGTAGCGCTATATAAAAGCTATAATAATAATAATAATAATAAATATATACACAAACTGTCAAGTTTCTAGGAAAATTGTTAGAGCCGTTTTCGAGATATTTGTCCACCCACCGTTACTTCACGAAGAGTGTAAAAAAGTTAATATACAAAATTAAATTTGGAAAATAAGTAATTATGAAAGCTGACTAAAACTACAATCTCAATAGTTCATGAACAGTCTTCAAATGTTTGTTGCCACATGTCAGAGGGCGATACTGCCGCTGAATTAGAAAGGCATCAAGTATAGTTGGACTACCGTAACAATAACTGCACGATATTTGACACACTTGACCTTGTGTAAACTCGACATTGTCCACACGCCAAAAGCAAACCTGAAACAAACCTTAGAAGAGATTGACGAGAACTGGACGGGTCTAAAGTCCGTCTGTCATCGGCTAAGTCCGGTGGCATTAGACGAAGAGTTTGGAGCCCATAATGAACGGATCATACACTGGCGAGTGTCATGGAGGTTCTCATTACGCTGTCTCCCCTGAGAATCTAGCTTGGAAACTTCTGAACTCCCGTATCCAATGGATAAGACTTAATCCGTAATCCATTCTAACGTGTCATTTAACGCTGCCCAGACTTTTCTTTTTTTTTTTTTTTGCTTCTATCTTGGTAAAGAGATGAGATACATGTTCAAGTAGCGAGACGTGTAAGTCTTTTCATTTGTGTTTACTGAGCAAAAACACAGAGTACAATGTAGCATGTAAAAATACTATCGCGGGGTTACCTAGTAGATTGGTAGCCAATGTTTACTGGACTGGCCTCCAGACCAAATTTAATTTTATAATAATTATATTTTTGAAGAATTATAACAGTCAAACCAGAGTTTTCCTTGTGTGGTCAGTAAGCTAGTATTTTTTTTCCCCAAAACCAACTCCTAGATACCCCCTCCCTCCCACTGATCCACAAATCAAATTGGACCAAAGCGCTCTGAGCATGCTGTAAGCATGAAAGTAGCGCTATATAAAAGCTACACAGAGTACAATGTAGCATGTAAAAATACTATCGCGGGGTTACCTAGAGATTGGTAGCCAATGTTTACTGGACAAAAATACATATTACACATGTAAAAATACTATCGCCTATTAGATTCGTAGCCAACACATTAAATCTGTTTTTGTTCAGCGGTCATCGCACTGAATAGCCAGTATTTCTTTTTATATCTGTAGGACACCTTTACATCTCAAATAAACACAAGTCCATTGTTTATTTTATTGTACTTATTCACTACTAAAGATAAGAATACAGGATTGGAACACACAGGGTTTGCTCACACTCCAATGTTTACCCAAAACGTGCACAGTGAACTATCTGTGTAATGAAGACCTTTTAAAAGACAAGATGTCTTCGCCTTCTTATTTGAACATTTTTTTTTTTTACGGAGGATGTAGAGTCGCAACGGTTTCTAGGCAGAGGAATGGCTGGATGAGCTTCCCTGGCTATGAACCTGATATCCGACATACGATCTGACCAGTAAAATAATGAGCTCTGCTCCCTGTCATGACAGCGGTATATTTTTTTTTTTGACATCCAGTGTCAGAGTGTCGGTGTCATTCGGTCCTTTTTCTAGAGACTTAACAGAAACACAATTTTAAAAGGAACCTTATCTCCCTTTTGTCTCCGTATC
>JADKLZ010001483.1:27339871-27351225 GCA_021533235.1 Biomphalaria straminea
TATATATATATATATATATATATATATATATATATATATATTCAAACTGACGTAACCTTTTAAACCCCAGTCTTCTTTTATAACATATTTAATGTCTTTTTTTTTTTTACATGGTTCCAATATTCATTTCTGGTATATAGCCACACTAGCCTTTTTATTCATCAGTATTTCTCTCTGTGTTAAAGGTTTCCTTCAAACTAGTTTTACACTTCTGGCTTTCGTGATGCTCCCAAGTGACGACAATGTATGTCACTCGGAGCTGACCTGTGCCACTGACAGCCGCCATGATGTCAATGTGGCCAGATACAATCACGGTGATGACAACTAGCCACGAGAACTGGCCATCGCCGGGGTCTTAAGTCTAGTTTTGGAACTGTCCAATGATCGAGAGAGAGAGAGAGAGAGAGAGAGAGTGAGAGAGAGAGAGACAGGCAGACAGACAGACAGACAGACAGACAGACAGACAGAGAGAGAGAGAGTATAGCTTGTGTATATGTTTATGCAGAGTTGTGGACAGGGAATATCAGAACTGCCAAATTCTCTTCTCCTATACTTGAGCGAAGATGACACCGGGCTATCTATTCAGATCCCAGTTAAGCCGATAAGAAATTAGGTCACGACTGCAGAGTTTGTGACGGATTATTGGTTTCCCATCTTCACCGATTTGATCTCGTCAATACGTGTGTGGCTGGAAAGAGGTCAACACACATAGGTCATTTCACATGTTAACAAACATATGTCAACACACATGTCATACATATAGGTCATCTCACATGTTAACACGCATATGTCATCTCACATGTTAACACATATAGGTCATGTCACATGTTAAAACACATAGGTCATCTCACATGTTAACACACATAGGTCATATCACATGTCACATATATAGGTCATCTCACATGTTAAAACACATAGGTTATCTCACATGTCACACATATAGGTCATGTCACATGTTAAAACACATAGGTCATCTTACATGTCACACATATAGGTCATGTCACATGTTAAAACACATAGGTCATCTCACATGTTAACACACATAGGTCATTGTCACAACTGGTTTTGCTGGGTGTGACTTTAGTGTCTGTGTGATGAGAACCTTGTACCAACCTCTTCTGGTCTCTGAATTACGAAATAATTACTATGGCCACTTCGGCCATCGCGTAATACTACTGCGTACTTAGGCTATGACACAATTACAAATATCAAAACAAGGAAGGTAACTCCACTGTTGCAGACGAGTAAAGTTTAATCACGTAGAATAAATAATAATATACTGGCAACACACGCCATATAGAAATAGCAATCCAAATGAAGGAAACATTAATATTATCAATCACAATAATTTAACACTTCATAATACTTGTCAAAGAATACGCCTTACAGTCAGAGGAAAAACATATTATATCCACTCTCTGCTGGAGTTCAACATTAACTGACTAGATTTTCTCCTTATTCAAAGTTCACCCAATATTTCTCGTGCAGGAGGCACGGAATATTACTATATGTGACTGTATGTCACTCCATGTCACAGGGGTTCTAAAACTGGGCTGTGACAGTCATCTCAAATTGTACACCTATAGGTCATCTCATATGTTAAACCACATAGGTCATCTCCATGTTAACACACATAGGTCATCTCACACATATAGGTCATCTCACATGTTAACTTCACATAGGTCAACACACATAGGTCAACATACAAAGGTCAACACACATATGAGTTATGGGCTAGAAGAAACAAATCCTCAGCCTGAAACGCTCGAACAATGAAACTAAAACTTTGTTTAATTTCACATGTTTTCGTATTGCGTTACTCCGAACTGTTGCCACGATAGTCCCGGGTTTAAAACCTGCTAGTCGTCATCCCATAGTGCTCCGCATTGGCTCGGGTGTAATAATCCCTATTTCTGATGACTGCCTGTTCTAGCGGTTAGCTCTCTGGACTGTCGTTTCAATTGTCCCAGCATTAAATCCGTCTCGCTGCCGATCTTCAGTCGTCCTGCGTCAGGTTTGGACTAAACGTTATTATTTTTTTAATTTGAAGGAACATTTGGATCACGTCAAACAAAAACAAAGATGAAAAAAATAAGACTAAAACTTAAAGGTTTAATCATGGGCGGACTGGCTATATGGGCTTTAGGGCTAAAGTCGGTGGGCCGGTACTCAAATAGGCCGGTAGAACCACAATAATAATCTTTTTTTTAAATTACGTCTGTATTTTATAAAATAAAGTCCGCAAGGATGTTCCTAAGGCACGCATTAAATTGTTAAAGGTTTTATAGTATTCTCTTACAAAGGTGTCCCTCTGAGCGACGTATTTATTTTTACTGTAAGCAATATGTACAGCTATCGATTCATTAACAAACTTAACATAATGATTTTGAGGACAGGTACTGAGGTAGTCCTAGAAATAGATGTCCATCATATAATCTATGGGACAGATGAAATAGAAATGCCCTGGGCCCCTGGCCGATTTCGACACCCAGTTCAACACAGAGTCAAATGTGTATCAATACACTAGGTCAATTTGATATGCATCTGGAGAACTGGAGCCCCCATAAAGGGAGGCAAAAAGAACAAATGGGACGAAACAAATATATATTTTGTCTTAAATCCTTTAGACGTAATTATTTTTTAAAACGATAATAAAATGTTAATGACTCCTACATTCCTTTGCAATACATTTTTTTATTGAAATAAAACTTTTACATTAAGAACTGCACATTTTTGTATTCATGCTAGTTAGCTGTAGGACAGAAGAATAGTATTCGAGTAAATGTTCAATCTGAAGACTATATTTATAACTACGCAAACCTAATTATTTTCTCTGATATTTACATACTAAATGTGCTATACACAAATGGGATTTAGAGGCAAAATATAAATTTTGAATGAAATACACAAATATAATAATTTGTAAGGGTTGAATGCTTTTCATAAATCTTGTATCTACTCAATCTGTCTTCATGTTTGTATACGTCATTTCTCCCACACCCAATTTCAAATCAAGCTGAAATTTTGCACAATTATTTCTTTTACCTGACAACACAAGAATCAATAGGAAAACAATAAACAATAAGTTAATCAACTATTGGTAATAATTAATAATTGTGTTTGGTATCTTGAAATAGGGAAAGAATTATTATTTTTTTTTTGCTGAAGTGGTAGCGTAAGCTGAATTAGTCAACTTTATAAGTCGCCGCTCTTAATTAAATCAAGGAATATATAAGTATACAATTTTTTCTAGTCATAAGTACCTAACTAGCATAGTGGTTAGCAGGTCAGACTAAGAAGGCGTGAGTCACGAATTCAGGCCGATACCTTCTCTCCCACTTTAAAAAAAAAATGATTTTAAAAAAAATTACTTAAAAATCCCCCCCCAGATAACCTTCTCTTTCTTCCCCACCCCCAAAACCCCACCACCATTTGTCCAACTGGTCAAGGTAAGTGATAGGGATAATGTCATATTGATAAAGCTAAAAGCATGAAAAAGCGCTAAACAAAAACAATTGGTACACTATTATTAATCGCACAGATTTATTATTGTCGATCTAGATCTGTAACAAATTTAATGACATGAATGATACAATGTAATTAATAGAAATGCACTTCCTGTAAGCTTTGTATTTTTTAAGCATTTTAAAGGTTGTTTTTTTTCTTTCTGTAAACTTCTGAATTAAAATTACAACAGCACAGAAAAACAAGCAGTTACAATAGATATAAAATGCAAGTATAATATAATTATTCTCAACTTATCTATTTTTGTTTCATTCAAAATTAGATTAAGAAATGGTGTATGAAAATAATTTAGATCGTCTAGGACACTAGGTCTAGCTCCAGATAGTTCTATTGCTATCGGCTTAACAGGCTATGGGGTAAGGGAGCTAACCCGTTCAAAATCAAACTCGGTCGTTTCACGTTCCATGATATCAAGGCGCGTACGTGTGTATCGGGGAGACAAATCATGGGCGGCATCGCCTTATATTAACTGTCTGATTACATTGAGTGGTACAGTGTTCAGTAACTAACATTTGACTGTTTTATTTTTATAAAAAGGTTTTCATGTGTGTGGGTGTTTGTTTTACTGCGTGCATACGAAGAGAGAAAGAGAGAGAGAGAGAGAGAAGAGAAAAAGCTAGAGAGAGAGAGCAAAAGAGAGAAAGAGAGAGATAGAAAGAGATATAGAGGGAGAGAAAGAGAGAAAGAAAGATAGAGAGAGAGAAAGAGACAGATAGGAAAAAAAAAGAAAGTAAAGGAGAGAGAGTGTGTGGTGAGATCGAGTTCAGAATATCTATCTAGATATTCACCACACAATTCCATTGTTGAATTTATTAACATTTTGGAAGCAAGAAGATAAATGATTCTACGACGATCTTGCTTTAAGACCTATTTGCACACCTGTTTGCACACATCCTAACTTTATTTGGACTTAGGCCTCAACCAATCAAAGCCTACACTCTAGAGATCACGAAAAACATAAATCACAGACGACAGTCACAACCAAACACAAACTAAACACAAACCAAACACAATCTCAGTTGATGTACAACAATACCAAAGAATTACAAAGAGCATCCTGTTTATAGTAGTAAGTACAATTCTCCTTTCAAACCTTGAGGTCTATAGAGCAGATAATATAAAAGTCATCTGTTTCTGCGGTCCTGGCTTAACCACTTTGTCATGTGACCAGCACATCCTTTATATAAATTAAATATCCTTAGTGTCAGCCTTGGCAGTGCGTGGGGCCCCTGAGCCAGTGTGTCATACCAGTGCTATGAGTATTTGTACGATGGACTGAAGGTGCGAGGCATGGGGCGTTTATTCTACTCGCCACCACCTAAAGCCGACTCTATTTTTTTCCATATATATATATATATCTTTCCTTTGATCTATATTGGAATCCATAACCTGATAGATACAGCTTAACTATTTCTCTTCTAATTAACGATGCTAACGTTGATTTGACTCCCATTAAACTAAATTGATTTTTGAATTTATAAACTTTCTGTTGTGTTGTGTAAAAAGAGCATGCCTTCTCCCATAATTCAATACCAAATATAACAAATAAAAAAAAAGTTATTGAAGTTAAATCATAGTGAAATACAAATGAGTGAAACATATTTTCGGAAAGAAAGAGTTAAATGAGCTATAAATAGTACCTTATTCAAGCCAACAATGTACCGCATTTGTATATAAGGTCTTAACTCTTCATAATAATACATATCAACAAAGGGAAACATCAAGCACTGCGTAGTTTCGGAAGTAAAAGGGATTTAATTTAAAATAATAATATGCATAAATTCCAAAGAAAAAGAATGGTGAATAGACTGATGAATATATATATGTAGTTTGATAGATAGATAGATACATTTCAAATTCTTTTTATTTAACACACCAGCATTCTATAATTCTATGCCAGGGGTCGGCAACCCGCGGCTCGCGAGCCACATGCGGCTCTTTGGATGTGAAGTTGCGGCTCTTTAGTTCCATACGCAAATATTATTTCTTATAGAAAAGAAAAAAAAATTGGAAAAGTTCGAATTGTTAAGTTTACATTAGGCATCGAAAAATCTCTCAGCCACTTGTACTCTCTTTTCACCACACCCCTTCCACATTACAAGCGTTTTCACTGTTGTCAGCCCATCTGAAACTCTCGGTAGTTTCGGATGTTTCTAAGTAGGTTTTAATTCGCTTTCGACGCAAGACGAATTGGCATCTTCAGCACTCGCTTTGGCTGGGACTGGACGTATAGTTTGTTGTTTCAAGTAAATGAGTTAGAAGCGAATTATCTTCTTAAAGTTAGGAAGCCATGTACAAGTAATACTAATATGGCGGTACGACTAGACATTGCATAAAAAGGCAAACCATTTATAAATTTCAAAGACTGCTCCCTTGGTGCATCTGAAGAACTGTTTCGTGATTTCAAAACAAATCAGAAATCTTGAGACAAAAAAAAACAACAAAGATTTGCCACTATCTAAAAAAAGTATAGAATAGCTAACATATCTTCAAATGCAACATATTTGCATGTGAAAGATATTCAACTTTCTTCCGTCTTATCACTTACTATAGATGAGTCTTGCGATATAAAGACACGGCAAAAGATGCCCATATGGTCAGTCTTTCCAAAAAAACCTTGATAACATTAAGCTCGTTTTAATTAAAGTTCTTCAATAGCAACTGATGGGGCCACAAGCATGACAGGAACAAATAAAGGGGCAACAACCATTCTTCTAAGCAAAATAAACCATGAAATCGTTACATTTTACTGAATAATAAACCAAAGCAACAAACACATTTTACCATGTCCACATTATCAGAAAAAGACAGAAATCTGGTAATCTAGTTTCTCAACAGCATCTTGTCAAAAGCATTCTACCATAGTCAGTTTAAAGAATTATTAAAGGAAATAGAGTCTCTTTCTTGCCGATAAAGTGCAATGGCTTTCCAATGGTTTAAACTTTTTGCTTTGTGCTTGAATGAAATATATACACTTCATCGCCCTGAATAAGGGAACAACAAAGGGTTGCAAAAAAAGTTACTTTATGGTGGATATAAAAACGAAATTAAATGAGCTGAATCTACAACTGCAAAGAAAATAAAACCCAGCCTATATTTTTATAGAAGAATTCGTTTTGTTTTAAAGAAAAAAATATTTTTGCAGAAGATATTCAGAGCGGCAAGGCACTTCATTTTCAATGTCTACAATATAATGGCGTTAACATAAGTGCAACTTTTGACATGAATTACTTCAGCTCAGGTGTAAAAAAATATATAAGATGAATTTCTTGATAGATTTTAGCAGTGCAAAGCCAACCATTCTAGCATTCCAAGTAAATCCTCTCAACGCAAATAGTAACAAAATCCACATTGATCATTTTGGAATTGATACAGGATCTCTAGAAATGTAATTGATCGATTTAAAAAGTTTTGTGGGATGGAATATGTACAGAGTTACAAATGAAGTTGGAAGAGTTTGGAGGTCCAGAAATGATGTACGTAACAAAAGTGGAGAGCTTTTAAAGGAATGCCACGAGGTGATGTGTTGAATAGAAATCCAGATTGCTACAGTCTAGTGAAGAAGTTTGTAGTAGAAGTGCTGGCTATCTTCAGATCGACATATTCGCGCGAGAAAGCGTTCTCCTGCATAAATATAATTAAAAGTAAAGTAAGAAGCCAACTAACAAATCAAAATTTAGAAATGTGTTCGAAACTAAAAACAAGCTATGAGCTAAATATATCCAAACTTTCTAAAACTATGCAAAGCCATCGCTATTGTTCAATTTGTTTGTCCAATTGTTTGTTATTCAAGTATAAGTTAGTGTTGTGAGTAAATGTTTAACTGTTTTGTTGTTTCCTAAATTATTTTTTGGGGGTGAAAAACACTACTTATATAAGAATAAAACTTTCTTTTTTCATTAAAAAGTATGTAAGTACTATTTATAGTTGGCAAGAAAAAAGATGTTGCGGCTCTTTTAAAAAAAAATAAATTTGTAAATTGAAATTTTTGGCTCTTTCGACTCAAAAGGTTGCCGACCCCTGTTCTATGCGTTTCTCACTCTTCGGTATGATGGACAACCAAATGTAATAATATACATATACCCCCATATAGTACGTAACAACAGCTTTGTCTGCATGAGATGCGAACAAATATCTAGGTCACAACTGGGCTCGCGATGTCATTTGAAACACTGAACTTCATCTTTAATCTTCGGTTTCGAAGACATTGCCTTTATTATTATTATTATGTTTGAAAAGAACGAGTATTCTTTCTCTGGCGGAGCCAGGTTCGAGTTTCGTTAAAGGGAGACAAAATTCATTGTAGTCCCTTTATCAGTTTCCACTGAGGAATTTTCTGGTGATGTGGCAGGTCTGCAGCAGTACCGCCCTCTGACAGGCAACGAGAATGTTCCTGGGAATGCCAAGGGCCTTGAAGGTATCTTTGAGGTCAGTTGTTATTATCCCCTCGGTTGACATGACAATGGGGTATATTGTTGTTTTAGAAAGCTTCCATAGACGCTTAATCTCCAAGTCTAGGTTCCCATACTTTCGTTGTTTTTCTAACTCAGTTTTTCTTAAGTTGTGAGATAGTGGTACTGCAATGTCGATAATGGTAGCGACTTTTTCCTTTTTATCGATGAGCAGCAGATCAGGGCGATTAAAATCAACTGTTTTGTCGGTCAAAATAGGTCTATCCCAGTACAGCAGATAATCAGTAGATTCGAGAACCTCTTGTGGTGAGTATTTGTAATAAGGAGGAGTATCCTTCCCGATTAAATTGTGTGTCAAAGCCAAGTGCTGGTGTATTAGCTTTGCAACTTGGTTATGGCGACATAAGTAGGCAGATTCCGATAGGGCTGAACATCCTGCCATTATGTGTTCAATTGACTCACCAACATTTCCACATTTTCGGCATTTGTCAACAATATTGAATTTTAGGATATGTTTCTCGTAATTTTTTGTCCTAATTACTCTGTCCTGTATAGCTGTAACAAAGCCTTCAGTTTCAGGGTAGAGATGACCTGCTTTGAGCCACGCTAAGGAAACGGTCTTGTCAATGTTGTCCCCATGTAATAAAGCCGGGAATTTTCCGTGGAGTGTTTTTTCTTCCCATTGACGAATCTCATGCCCTGCGTCGTCCAGTCCGATATTAACATCAACATTGTGTAGGTTCAGAGGGGTCGCATCGGAGTCGTACCTGCGTAGGAAGGAAATTAGTTCGTTGCTGGAGGCGTGCAGTTTTGATCGTATTTTTGATACTTGCGTCTTACACAGTTTGAAAATGTTCTGCAATCCACGGCCTCCATCCTTTCTGGGCAGGTATAACCTTATGGTGGAGGACTTGGGATGTAGGCATCGAAATTGGTTAATAATTTCCTCGTGAGCCTGTCAATGTCGTGTAGGTCAGTGTCAGTCCATTTGATGACGCCGAAAGTGTATAGGAGCACTGGGACGGCCCAACTATTTATTGCAGTGATGAGGTTACCGCCAGACAGTTTTGTATTGAGAATTTTATTAATTCTTTGCTTGTATTTACCAAGAAAATCCTCTTTTAATTTTTTATGGTTTATCTTGGCATTCTGGTTTATCCCAAGATATTTATAAAGGGAGGCAGAGTCAAGTTCCTCGATTCCTTCACATGCAATGTTAGTGTTGGCTGCCTTGCCCTTTATTACGCTTATTATACCGCACTTATCCAAGCCAAAAGACATGCAGATATCATCACTAAAGCGTTTAACCGTTTTGATTAAGGTGTGCAACTTTTGCTCGTTCTCAGCATAGAGCTTTAAATCATCCATGTATAACAGGTTAGACACACATTTTGTACATTTAGTGTCAACCCTAAAGCAGTTTCTAGTGCTATTATTATTATTATTATTATTATTATTGTCACATATGCCATTCTGGGTTTGTCTATGTTATTTTTGTTTATTAGGGAAACTTGGAAAAACCTAGAATCTGGGTTCTTCTCTAGACTGGAATTACCAGGGAGTTATTTATAGCTTTTCTTTGTCTTTCTAGAAATTGAAATCTATTGGTTGATTTAAAAATAATTAGACATTTTTCTTAAAAACTAGCGCCAGGATATTGGCGGGGCTAGAAAGAACGCCAGTCGATAAAATAATTTCGTATGAGCAAGTCATGTTTTATTAGAGCTCTGTTTATAAGCCTTTGTGATTTTATTTCATATTGTTTGATCTGCATTGTACATAAGTTGTACTTAAGTTAAATTTGAATTAAAGTTCCAAGTTATTTTATTTTCACGGAGAAGTTATTGACTTGATTCCTAGATCGTAATAATTCAATATTGTATGAGTCAAGACATAGTCCCCGGCAACACAAGATCATTCTTCTACTCAGGCAGCAGCTTCCTATAGCACTTCAAGTAAAAGTTGATAACATCATTCATCAATCAATCAGAAGTAGAGGAAAAGGACTTGTGACAATTATTATTATTATTATTACCAAACAAATCTTATCAAGAAGCACAAAACAGTTAAAGCCATTGTTTCGGAGCGTCCGTACACCACAATTCCTCTCATTTTTCTGTAAAATTAAACAAACAAATGTTTGTATATTCAACAAACTTACAAACTGAGCATGTGAAACGATACTCCATCCATTAAGTCCAGCGATATTGAATTCTGTTGTATCGCTAATGCCATTTTCATATTCGACGTTTTATGCACATCACTGAAACCCTAGATTTGCACTTCATGTGTACGCCCATTCAATACCCAGTCCCTTCTAATCCTTCCCTAGGACGTGGAAATTATAGTTTATAAATCTGTTTAATCTAGGGGTGCTGGCCGGGACAACGAAAACATTTAATAGTTCGGCTTTTCTAAGATTAGTTTGAAATTAAACTTTTTTTTTTTTATTTTCAGATTGCAATGAAATAATATAAAATAAGAGATGAGACTACAGTTGTAAAAAAATTAATAAATAATAAAAAAACAACAACTAAATAATGAATGATAATTTATCATACTTAAGTATTGAATATTTATGGGTAAAAAAATACACATTGTACCAGATAGACAATTTGAATGGCTGCTGGATTCTATTTACATCTGTGCTAACCAATTTAAAAACATTTATCAAAAGTGTTAAGTAGAAATACAAAAATTAAGATTGACAACAACAGGTCAGAATGTTTACATTTATGAAGTAATAATACTAAATTAAGTATCTGTTTATCGGAAATTCCATATACAAGCAGAAATACCCAATTGGAGATATAATTTCAATATACTATATCTATATCAAAAAATTAACTAACTACCAGTAATTACTTAAATGTATATGTATATGGTATTTGCCAATAAATAAATAAAAATACTACAAGATGTTCAAATCCTATCTTATTTGGCATTAGGATAGAGAAAAAAAAAAACAAGTTTGAAAACACAAACTCAAAATCGGCCCCCGATATGGTGCACAGAGGCAAGTAAAAAAAGGAAGGTTTTAATAGTTTCAGAAAGAATATCATAAAAAATGTCTACCGAAGGTAAATGACTGAGAAGAATGGAGAAAGAAGGTTAAGAGATTCCTTAAGGTGCCCCAACAGACCAAAAGGGATAGGTGAAAGTGAAGACATAGATAGATTTTAGCCTAACTGATGTCATATTGATGATCTAATTGTTTTGTAAAAGGTTGATCTCTTATTCAAAGTCTCAAGAAAAAACATCTCCGTAAATAAAAAATAATTCCTTTTGTTAATTTTATCGCATAGGGTGGATTGTTCTGGAGTTTGCGTGTAATACGAAAAACTACGTATTAATTTTTTTAAAATTATGATCCACTTATATGCATATTAAATATTTTTTTGTCTCTTTAAAAAGAAG
>JADKLZ010001483.1:27363598-27380786 GCA_021533235.1 Biomphalaria straminea
ATTGAAAACTTTGTCGGCCTATTACTGATTAGTCGGCCACATGACAAGCCACCACTAAAGAACGTAGAATTTCAAATTCTAGTTCTGTATAAATTAAATCTTTACCTGCCAAAATTTTATCAAGAAAAAACTCACAATCATATTATGTAAATATATATATATATATATATATACATATGTTAGTATATCAACCGAGAAAATAGTAACAAGTGACCTCGCGAAAACAGACACATTCGAGGCACTTAAAATCCCTAAAAAAAGATTCTCATTACATGTCAGAGGGCAGGACTGTTGCAGACGTATATCATCCCCAGAACATTATCATGTTCATACTATTAAGGGGATTAATGTGATTTGTTTCCCTCTAAAGAAGCTCGACACTGGCAGTGCCAGAGAAGGAAAATTAGTTCGATTCGCTAATAATAATAATAATAATAATATCCACAATTTTATATTATATATATATTTGTATTTAGGGTTCGTGTTTGTATCAATAATGTTATAGTAGAGCTGCTGTGGAAGACAACTGAATTTCAGTTTGTTGGAACCAATAAAATTATCATATCGTATCGTTAATAATAATATCAATTTAGAAATATTTATATAAATAAACACATTCGCAAAGAAGTCTTCATGATACACTATATATTACATATTAGAGAACAAAAATTATTGTTGTTATTATTATTATTATTAATTATTGTTTTGTTTTAAAAAAATAAGCAAAATGTTGTTTAAAATATATTTGCATCTTTTATTTTTAACGATACAATTGTTATGAAGATTGCGAGCGCGATAGAAATGGATAAATTGTCAATTTATAGTCTCTATATTTTTAAGGACTTAAATCTTACCATATCATAATTTTATTTCAATTTTAGAATAACCGTCTGGTCAGAAAAAAAAATTCTCTTACTTTTTTCTTCGAAATGAATAGTTTTGGGACAAGGTAAAACCTCGGTTTATGCAAAGGAAAAAAAAATTGAAAGTATCACCCAACTACAAAATAGCAAATTTACAAAATTCATCTTTTTGCTAATCAAAACAAACAAAAAAAAACAGCAAAAAAAAAACGACAAAAAAAAAAGACAAATACTTTGATATTGACATAGTGAACAGCAAAAGTATTAGTAAGTTTTGCAAGATGTTTTATAGATAATAAAAAGATAATACCTTTTGAAATATTTGATAGATTTCACTGAGGAAAAAAAATGCAAAACTCGACTTGGTGTCGTCTTAAAAAGTAAAAGTCAATATATCTTTAAGTAGAAAACATGTACTAGTTTAATTTGCATTTACATCTAATTTACATTTAGTCTGCTCGTATAACGCAATGAACTACATTGGATCTAGCTTTTATTTAAGTTCTATTTGACATCTAAGGCCTATAACTCGATGACAAATATGATTTTCGAACACATAGAGGGTTACTTAAATATAATTAAAAAGTATATAGATATTTAAATAGTACATCTTCTCACTAGAACCTTTTTTATTATTAGTAACAAATTCGAGAAAATGTTTAGGGGGTCCCCAGAAAAGTTTGATCCAAAAGCTAAAAAATGTGTAGATTTTCTACCAGCTGTGAATATTTTAAAATATTATGTTAACCTAGTTGCTAAATTAGCTTTTTGTTCAATACTACTATAAATATTAGATTAATTTATAAAAGGCTGTAGTTTCGCCTCAGAAAATTTGTATTTGGCAATTCTAATAAAAAAAAAAACCCAGGCGGATAGACATGGTACAAAAGTATATACATTTTCATATAATTGAAATTAGAAAAAATATATAAATTTCAAATTAATATTAACAAAACAATATTATTCTTTAACATTATTATAGTAACATTTAATAGCAGCTCACGTTATAATTTAAAACTTCTACTAATCAATTCAATTTACCCAATAATGTTAAAATAATCTGGATTTACGGGCTCATTTTAAGTTGGCAATACTGAACCAATTGCATCCCACTTTGGACAATAAAAACTTTACTACTGACATGAACTTGTCATTTACGTGATGCAATGGAAATTAATTTTAAAAAAATAAACGCACTCACACAGAAAATATAAATTTGTGAGAAAAGGTTAAAAAAACAACAATAAAATAAATTTATGTCTACCAACCTACACGGTTTTATGCAGATAAAGCACAGCTAGGATAAGAATATGTCTTAAAAATATATAAAATTAGAAATCGCCAAAACTGAAAATTTCACATATATAGTACCAACCCACTTTCATTTATTATCTGTATCTTTCATAAAAAATTATTATTATAGGCCTATGTATATTATGTTTGAATGACTTTTGATAATACGTTTATACGGCACCAACCCACTTTCATTTATAATCTATATCTTTCATAAAAAAATTATTATTATATGTATATTATGTTTGAATGACTTTTGATAATGAATCTTTAATAGAAAATTTATAGTCATTAATATTGGAAAACATTTCCTTATGAAGTAATTCAAAGCACCAAATAAAAACCAGAAAATTTATTAATATTATTAAATTACTAATTAGAATTTAAAAATACTAAAACCAATTAAAATTAAGAAAATACCGAGAATCACTGACATATTATAATTTGTATAGATATCTTTTAAATTTGTTGACTATAGATATGTTTATAATATCTCTTACTCTACGTTTACAGAAGGAATCTTACGTATAAGATAATTATATTTTTGTTGTAATGATTCGAGCTGTAAGAATGTAAATATTGCCACAACTTTGAAAAACTGTTCATGAACTACTTTGTTAAATAGTACACTTGTAGGGATTCTCGTTACTCTAGGTTATGTAACATTTTTTTTCTAATATAATTACTTATTAAATATTTCTATATTTATGAAGAGATACAAACGTGAATAAAATAAAGCTTGGGTTCATGTAGGATATGAATTTATTTAGGTCAAGATAATTTAGGAATACTGTGACTTTGTGAAAGTAGTTTTCCTTTAAGTGTCCTGATGACACAGTAACTAGACTAGTAACACAACTCAATTGAGACAAATTAACAATATTTAAGGATTAAGATTAATATTAACATTTTATCACCATTGTTATGTATTTGGGTCAGGATTTTATGATTTTACCATCAGGAAAGAGATACAAGACACCGATAGCAAAGACAAACAGACACAAAAACTCTTTTGTTCCCCTGGCAATCAAATCATTAAAGAAAATCGCAACCATTTTATATAAACTTTTCACATGAAAATTATGAGTGAGTCTGGTGTGAATGTATATTTTGGTTTTCTATAGTTATCATGTTTAGTGTAATGCACAGATTCTAAGAGGGATTTCCATAGACATAATTAAGATTATTATTATTAATAATAATTAAAATGTAATAAATGTAAAGGTTTTCTGCAATCACCAATTGTAAGACGAATTTCCATATGTATAATAAAGATAATTATCATTATTATTATTATTATATAAACGGAAATAGTGAATGTAACTATTTTCTACAATAAATCTAAAGATTGAAGATCCTGTTTGCTTGACAGTGTTCTGATATTCCTTCAGAATGAAAGATTATCATATCCTAGACAAAAACCACCCGTCCTACGGGTGAAGAATGGCAGAAGGGAGGTTTTGAACAGGGAACCGTCAAGAAAACTGTCAGAAGCGCATACCACAAGACCAGGCAGCCTTCAATATGTTTATAATAAGTAGCTATTTTTAATTATAGTTTTTTGTTGTCTCTCAGCCCAGTTGATCATTTTACATAATTATTTTCAAATGTAAAATGTTTCTGACACAGAGTACTACTAGTCTTTACATTATTATTGCAGTTATCATCGTATAGGACATGCTTGTTGAAAAATATCCTGTTTTAAGATTTAAGTGATGCGAACATTGTGAAGATGGAAGCCTGGTCGAGCAGTATGCGCGCCGGACAGTCGTTTGATCGTTTTGATGGTCCTGGGCTCATACCCTGCCCGCTGTCATCACAGGCCGTCCTGCTGGAGGTTTGAATGTATATTATCGCCACCTCAGAAGGAACATCCGAAACATGTTAAGTATTTTAAAAACAATGTGTGCCTCCAAGTCTGTCCAAATCACACTAACACACTGAACTAGCACACACAAGTAACACACTGACTGACCCCGCACACTCAACTAACACACCTTTATAAATACCTACATTCACATCTAGAGACATGTTTCATTTTAATTGTTTTCACTATCTGTTCTTAGTGCGCGATGAGATATAGTTCTTTAGTTCTGATGTCCAACTACATAGCTCTAACCATCCAGTAAAGACAATATGGCTAAGCAGAGGTGAGGTGTCTAATTAACACAAACGTCTAGATTAACGACTTCATTATCATATCATTTGAAATAACGTCTGTAATTTATAAGAAAAGATACAAATAGGCCTAAACAATTAGACTCTTTCGAGTAATTAGAAATAATAATTATTAATTTTATTGTAATAGACATCTTTCAAATATAAAGTAATAATTAGCTAAACATAATCAATTAACAAACCTTAATTTGGCCTTGGATTAATGATAGATTCCTTCGATTCTATGTATTTCCACTTTGAGATTAATCCAAGCAAGACTAGTCCGGTCTAGTGGTATCTCGGGGCTATCCAACACTTACGAGTGTCTATTAAGTGGCTAGCATCGAATGTACTATGTCCTTTTTGGTATCGATTCCAAGTCTACTGCACCAATCTGGTTCCCGTGTTTAAATTTTCTCTCCTCATTTACATAATCCAGCCTTTCGCCGCATCAATCAGGTAGCGAAACCATTGCAGTGAACTGGCGTTGATGCCTCCCCCTGGTGAGAGAAAGAGGGGGGGGGGGAGGGCGACGGAAGGTGGGTGGTAGATGTACGCGAGTGTGTGTGTGTGAGAAATAGAGAGAGTCTGTGTGTGTGTGGCTCGCACCAAGTCCTGTTTTTAAGTTCTCTCCCTCCCCCCCTCCCCACCACACACCGTATCGTTTCGCGTGCGCGACGAGGCGGTGCGCGATGGTCCCGTGTTTTTTGTGTGTCCGCATGGATGAGGCGGCAAGAAAAGGGGGAGGTGTCAGCAGGTAGAAGAAACAAATGCACCGGGTGGTCGCCATCATTACAAGCGGCCCCGCGTTGAACTCTATATTGCAAGATTTACTTGATTGAACCAAGCAAACCTGAACCGCTCACTGCCTATCAGGTTTATATAACGATTTCTTCCTTTTATTTTTAATGAAAAAGTGTTTCAATTCATGAAAATATAAAATGTGAAATTACTGATTATTCTAAATTGGAAGTAGGTACAATCATTCTTCTCACACATGTAGATTATAGTTATAGATTATTATAGATGTATACATAATTGGAGATTTTCAGAAATAGCGGTAAATTTATAAATAGCTAGGTTTGTGTGTGTGCGTGTTTTGTACCAGTACACAATATTAAGGAAGTGTTCATAGGCTAGGTTTGTTTAAAAAAAAAAAGAAATATAAAAATTATAATAATTGTGTGTACGTGGACTTATATTTAATTTAGGCTATATATCAGGCATGTCAAACTGGGTGTTCGGGGGCCGCATGCGGCCCGCTTGGCCACCTAAAAAAATTATAAAATTAATGTTAAACTATTACACTGGAAAACAATAGATGACAAGCTACTTGAATGGAAAACTAGTATTTGTTTAACTGAACAACGAGGTTGAGTCTGCAGTGAAAGCAAGCTACATTTTGTCTAACTTCATTGCAAGTCATATGAAATCATTTAATAAATGTGATTTTATGAAGGAGTGTTTCGTTAAAGGTGAAGTCATTTATTTAGAAAAAAAAGGAGAAAGCATTCAAAGAAATAGCGTTAACTAGTAACACTGTTGCAGCTAGAATAAATGACATGTCAGTCAGCTTACTTGAACAATGAAAGAACTACAGAGCTGATTTTGAATTACTTTCATTGGGTCTCTATGAGTCAACTGACGTAACGGGTGTAGCACAGTTGGCTATATTTATAAGGGTCTTTAACAGGAACTTTGACATATACCAGGAACTAGTTGAGTTCTGTTCTATGTATAACAAGCGAGGATGATTTTTGAGAAAAGACAGGAGGTGAAAATACAGTACAATTTATCTTTGGTAAAGCTAGCTAGTCTAACAAAGGTATGGCGCACCAACCATGAAATGAAATGGTTTTGGTGCAAAGCTACTTGCAAAAATAAGATAAGAGTGATGCTAATTTTAAATTAGCTCATTTTCAGTGCATTATTATTATTATTATTATTATTATTATTATTATTATAGATTTTATATAGCCTACTTTCATGCTTATAGCATGCTCGGAGAGCTTTGGTCCAATCTCATTTGTGGACCAGTGGGGGGAGGGGGCATCTAGAAGATGGTTTTCCATGCTGCCTTTAGGCGCTCTGCGCGAGTCGGGTGTCGAACCTCCTTCTAGGTAGCCAAGCCAAGTTCAAGCGCACTTAGCCTCTCGACCACGCGACCTGATTTGCTTCTGATAATGCTGCTGGAAATGTGCAACTAGAGCTGATAGAAGTCAGGTTCTTAGTTGAAATCTAAGAATATTGAAATGGATGTGCCAAAATGTTACAGTCATTGACCCTAAACGGTTCGATAAATTGCGGAAATTCGCAGCTAGAATTCTAGCTATTTTTGCATGCACTGGTCTCTGTGAGCATTTCTTTTCCATAATAAAAGCTATTAAAACACCTCACCGTTCGAGATTATCTGATCAAAATTTGTCATCTGTGATGAAAGCGTCAGTGGCAAACAAACTTCAACCTGACATTAATAAAATGATATCCCAGAAAAGATGTCAAGCATCAGGACAAAGAAAATAATGCGTAATCATAGTAATTTTCAATTAGTTAATAGTACTACAAGTTTAGCTAAGGGACAGGTATGCCATTAATTATTGTATTCTATTGCATTATTTCTAATTTACATAAAACTAGGCTGTTTTAAAACTGATTTTTTGCTGCGGCCCCTCAGGTCATAGTAAGTTACTTAATTTGCCCATATACCTTAATGAGTTTGACATGCCTGCTATATATTATATCTATGTAAGTAACACTTTTATATGCTCTAAGGGAAGTCGCCCCAATCAATCTTTTCTGCCCTTGAAAAGTAATGATCTTTAGTTTTCAAAGTTTACAAATAATGCAAACAATTTCTCGGATTTTCTTTAGAATGCGCTATTAACCACGGAACAGGATATTCACGCTAATATTTGAAATAAAGCTTTCCTGTTAGTTTCCTTTTAGATAATGTTTCAAAAATCCTAAATCGAAATAACTCATGTCTGTTGATTTTAATCATACCATGAACATTTAAATAGATTGATTAATTACCTAGATATTTCTAGATTATGTATCTAAATAACGGTAAAATAATGATGAGACGAGACTCACGAGAATACTCTTATTTTTGATGTTCCATTACTAAATCTAGAACTAAAACATAAATTATATGTTATATTTATTAAGGTTGAAAAACAGACTTTACATCTTGTAGTAGGCCCTATTTTACAAAACAACGCTTTGTATCAACTTTATGAAAAAAAAAATCACATTTTTGTAGTTTTAAAAGATCTCCATGCGCAGTCTGGATGCAATATAGGCTATAAATAAGTCTATGTGTGTGCACTTTTTACAGAAAAAAAATCTAAATTAAGGAAGCAAAGAAATCACTTAAAAGTCAATTAAAAACAAATGGACAACTAAATAGCGATTATATTGAGCTCTGCTACGAAGATGAACTTCCACGCATTGAAATATAGGCTAATTATAGTATTTGCTCAGCCCTTTTTAAAAATATATTTAGTTGGCAAGAGTGGCGTATTATTGACATTATTCATTTAGTCATGAGAATCTCTAATATATTTTTTATGATACTTGTTTCAGTGTGGCAAACAGTCTCAAGAGAGATCATCACGTGATGGCTGTCTGGTCATGTGGTATCTCCTCTGTACAGTCATCGCTATGTTCCTTGGATCGAATCCTTTACACATACAGGAGGTTTCTGCTAGGATTTACCAATCCACGTTACTATAAGAGCGACCGAAAACGTATGTGTCATAACAGAAAACTACAGGATTTTTTTCTTTAACCTTCTACCCATAGGACGGATTCGGCCCGTGACAAAGGGAATTCCGGCACCAGGAATCTGCTAACAGAATGAAATGAAGATTCAAACGCCTTGTGGTTTCAATTGAAGTAAAGTAAAAAAAATATCCTTCAGATCTTGCGATCTATAGAGAAGATGAAATAAAGGTCATCAGTTTAATTTAACGAGGGGTGTCATGTGACAAGCACAACGACTAGGCTACTTATCCCAAACTAATGTCAGATATATTAGATGTGGGTGGACTCGGGGGCACTCTAAAAGATTCAGAAATAAAAATTTAAGTCGGGACCTGGTTTCACCGTAGTAGACGACTTTTTTTTTTATAGCGGCATTGCAGTCAGGTGTGTACTAATTTTGGTTAGCCTACAGCAGGGGTCGGCAACCTTTTGAGTAGAAAGAGCCAAAAATGTCAATCTACACAATTTTAAAGTTTTAAAGAGCCGCACTTTTTTCTTGCAACAATTAATAGTACTTGCACAATTTTTTTTACTAAAAATCCGTTTATTGAAATATAAGTAGTGTTTGTCAAAACAGATTTAACAATATATATATATACACACAGGGCCGGTCTTAGGCAGTGGACCCCGCGCTTTCATAGGCCCCTCGCTAATCGAAGTTGTCAATATTAAATTTCAAAATATATAAGAAAAATTCCTGGAAATCTCCAGAATTTATTAAAATCTCCTGAAAACTCATAAAAATCTTCTGCTTATTATCCTTATTCCCACACAATCTAGGCCCGCGCAATCAGTTTCGCATAGGGCCCCACAATTGCTAGTACCGGCCATGTTTATATATATAAATTGTCCACTTTTGTTGCGTTACGTTCATACATTTCTGGAGCTCTAACTTTTCTAACTTGATTTTTTAACTCTGTAAATTTTCCGTTCCATAAAGCTAGAAATCCCGTATCAATTTCAATTGGATCAATGTGGATTTCGTAGCTTTGTCTTGAGAGGATTTACTAGGAATGGTAAATTGGTTTTGTTGGTTTTGAACTGCTCAAATCTGTCAAAAAAATGATCTTTGATTTTTTAAAACTGTGCTCAAGTAATTCGTGTCAATAGTACCTCTGGTTTTATTGCGATACTGCTTTAGACATTGAAAATGAAGTGACTTAACTCTCAATATATTCTGCCAAAAGAATTCATTTTTCTTCAAAACAAACCAATTTTTCTACCAAAACATAGGATGGGTTTCCCTTTCCTTGCAGTTTTAGTTTCAGCTCATTTAATTTCTCTTTTATATAAATCAAAATAAAATAATATGTTTGCAAATATTTGTCGTTTTCTAATACAGGGAGATCAATGCCTTTATCATTTAGGAATGTATTTATTTCATTCAAGCACAAAGCAAAACGTCTCAACACCTTACCTTTGGCAAGCTATCCCACTTTTTTAGGAAGAAGGAGCTCAGAATACTGAGTCTACATTTTGTTTAAGAATTCTTTAATTTGACGATGGTAGATTGCTTTGGACAAGATGCTGTTAACAATCTTGATTGCCGAATTCATTACCTCAATTATTTTTGGTTCTAATCAGTGGCGTAGCAAGGTATCCGTGGGCCCGGGTTCAAGAATATGTTGGTGGGCCCCCTACCCCAAGTAAGTCGAATGTATAGTGTGACAGAACAATTGAGGAATCTGAATGTATGGGTATGTTAACCAAAAGACATTCCAATACTTTCTTCTTTATGTAGATTTTCCTTCTCATTTTTCAACATTCGAAAAGCAGACTGCTCTTACAATTCTAATTTTCCTCTAATTGGTGCAGCTTCCATGCGTTTTTTTCTTAGACAAACACAAACTGCTTTGGTACATCAAAACATCTTAATCTCATTGTTGTTAGAGCATTATTCCTTGATGACCACATTGTCGACAAAAGTATTTGAGTATATTATATACATTGCACTTCCTATTGTATTTAAGACGCGCCCATCTTTAGATGCTGTGAGCAAAAAATACCAAGTTGTAGAGATCTGCAACGTCTTGAACACAGCTGACGGAATCATTTAAAACCAAGTTTAAGTCGTGGTTAGCAAAGTTAACATAATGCACGAGCGGCTCCTTTTGATGAAGCATTACCCGAAGACCATTGTATGTCCTACTATCCACTTATAGGGGAAGCACCATCATAACTCTAGCCTCGCAGTTTTAAACATAAATTGGGATTATTCATTAGTTGGAACATTTGTCAATTCTCAAAAAAAAAACAAAAAAAAAAGAACAACTAGAAATGATTCTCTAATCGCTATGTTTTGAGTATTCCGTCATTGAGATCACAGAACAGTTTTTTTTTTTTAATCATGCTAAATTGATCAACTTTAAATATGTCTTGAGTTCTCTCAACAATAAAAGGGGAAAATGTTGCGGATTGGACCTCTGTATCTTAGCCAGAACTGCATTACCAAACAGCTCTATTATCTCGTTTTGAATCTGCGGGGCTTTGTTTTCCTGTCAGGTTTCATATATTCATAGCAATAAGGTCTAGTCAGTGTTTTTTTTTTTTTTTGTAATACTAAGCATTGGTCAGAGTTCCATATACTTCCATAATTATATACCTTTGTTTAGATCAGCTGTAAGGAGGACATCGTTCTGACCACGGCTAATTACACTATTCCATGATCATATTTTTGTAAAAAAAAATTAAAAAAATAGCCCCAATGGTGTTAACTTTCATTGGTCAGAGAAATAGAAAGACAATATTCCATGAAAACTTGGTCATCTCTCTACCTTCTAAATCTTTCTTATAAACCTGCTCTCCAATTTTGGTTTTGCCATTCAATGTAACAGAACAAACACATTCATCTTTAACGCTTCATATGTAACATTTGCTTCCTATATATATATAGACTCAAAAAAAAAAATGTACTGCTGCAGGGGTAAACGACTGTATAGAAAATACAAAGAACATGCATAAATGTACCCTGCGGGACCAAGTAAAATAAAGGATGTTTGGGCCACGAGGTCTTCATCAGCAACATGCATAAATGTACCCTGCGGGACCAAGTAAAACAAAGGACGTTTGGGCCACGAGGCCTTCATCAGCAACATGCATAAATGTACCCTGCGGGACCAAGTAAAACAAAGGACGTTTGGGCCACGAGGCCTTCATCAGCTACAAAACAAACAAAAAATAGCAAACAATTAACACAAAATAGTCTTAAGTTAACTTGTCTGATGTTGTTCTCTATCGAGGCAGAAAAGAAATGAGCTACGCTGGGTGTAAAAGCGCGGGAAAACGGAAGGGGGCGGAGTGTTAGATGTAGTGCTGTTACTCTCGCTGTTATTGTTGTTCCTATGTCTGCTATTACTTAAAATTTCGAAACAATGTTAATTATTCAATTTTCTCAAAGCGTAATATGCTTCTTTTTTTCTGTATAAATAATGTGTTATATCAAATTTCTATTTATTCAATTTACATTGCAGGCATGAAGATATATATGAAATCTGTTATTGTAGTTGTTGATGATAAGTTTAATAAGATGGAAAGCTTCAGGGATATGAGACGTAAGGGCGTGTAGGCGGACTCAAAAGTTTAAGATTTACAACTAATAAGATGCTTTTTTTTTTCACTCTTAGGAATCCTTGGGTCTTGGGCTTTTTTCTTTTCCATATGTAATTTTTTATTGGTAAGTAATAATAGCAAAGACATACTACATAGCTATTGAACCCATCAGAGACAGGAAATAATGATAAATTACTTTACATATCTAAATCTAAATCTTAAGGATAATATTACAGTTATTTTTTTTTTTTTGGAGTTATAAGAACGATATTGGAATAGATAGAATTCTGATATAACACATTATTTATACAAAAAAAAAAAAAAAAGAAACATATTACGCTTTGAGAAAATTGAATAATTAACATTGTTTCGAAATTTTAATTCCTGAATTAGTGTCATTCGTAAGTTTTCGCGTGGGCCCCAACTACTCAAGAGTCATATGCTCAAGTGCAATGAAGCCCTTTGTGCTATTGTTGCTAGTCCACCGGCTGTGGGCCCCTAATGGTCGTGGGCCCGGGTTCATTGAACCCCTTCGCGCCATGGATGCTACGCCACTGGTTCTAATCGTTTTGGGTACATAGTGCTTTTTGGGTGTATTATTCTGTGAAACGTAAGGATTTCATGGTTTATTTTGCTATGATGCTATTTAAATTGATTTTATTGTTTTCAATGTATTTTGTACGATAAACACTATATCATTCCCTCCAGTTTGTCCCGAGGTAGCAATCCTTTAAGTTATTCTTTTTGATCATAAGAAGACATATAACTGACAAAATGAGCAACTTCTGCCTTGTCTTTGATTTTTTTTTTCAAGATTTTTTTGTTTTGTTTTTGAAATCGCGAAACAGTTCTTCAGATGCACGTAGGAAGCAGTCTTTGACATTCTCACCATCTATACATGGTTTGCCTTTTTGTGCAATCTCTAGTGGTACCACAAGGCTTGCTTGATTAGCATTACTTGTAGATTGCATATAAGATTGAGAAGATAATCGCTTCTAACTCATTTACTTGAAACAACAAAATTTACGTCACAACAAAGCACGCAGTCTTGCGTCGAAAGCGAATTGAAGCCTACATAGAAACATTCGACGATGGCATCCATTCGAGAGCTTCTGACGGACTGGTAACATAGACGACGCGTGCATTGGGGGAAGGGTGTGGTGAAAATCGAGTATAAGTGGCTGAGAGATAGAATATGTGCCTAACCCTCTTTGAACTATTCAGAACTACTTTAAAAAAGGTTTCGATAAAATTAATAATATTTGCGTGCAGAACTAAAGAGACGCAGCTTCACACCAAAAGAGCCGCATGCGGCTCGCGAGCCGCGGGTTGCCGACCCCTGGCCTACAGGTAAATCATTTTTCGAATTAAGGATTATTTAATGTTGTAAGTGTCGCATCAAAGACAATAAAAATATGTTTTGTGGTGTATACTATATATAAAAAAAATTATGGGAAAAAAAGGGTGTATGTTATTATTGGGCAATTTTTTTTTAACTGCAGAATCTGAACATTATACCCTCTTCCTTTACTAGCAAAAAATAATTTTAATATGGAATAACCATTATACATTGATTGTATATGAAAGCAACTTATTTCAAAACAAATGGGCACCTATCTAGAGGTTGTTAAGGATACATGCATCAGCAGTCACATATTGAGATATTGCTAGATTGCATCTAAATTCGATTTTCTATGATTATTAGGCGACAGAGAAGTCTATTTAGCATCCTAGACATTATTCAGTTTATAAGATAAGATAAGATAATTTTTATTGATCCAATCAAATAGAAATTCAGATTGACTACAATTGACCATCTCAGCGTAAATACTGTACAATAACACTATAGATGCACAACAAACTACATTCACACACGAAACACATACACACTCACAACCAGCGCTTTAATATACTTCTTGATGGCGACAAATGACCTTGTAACACTCTTACCGAAAGTGGAAAGGAGACGACCACTTCGTTCGGGTCTTATGTAACAGTAATTTAATGGGTGCAGGTTGTCTTTAATTAAGAATCGTGAGTCGTGAGTGTTTTGGTAAGGCATCGTTCATGAAAAAACTCTTCAAGAGATGGTAGCTGTACTTGAGTAATTTACGATGCTTTTTTAATTAGTCTATTTATTCTAAATCTTTGTGCCAGTGGAGTATTACCGTACCAGCAGGTGATGGCAAAGTTAATTAGACTGCTGATGGTTGCTGTATAAACACATTAACTATTCTTTTGTTCATGTTAAATTTCCTTATCTTTCTAAGATGGAGGAGTGGTTGGTGAGTTTTGGTGTTAAGGTTATCGTGAAAAAAATTGATAGTGTGTCATAAACATTTTTCCTTACCGGAACAACTCACACATTCTAAGTATTTAGCGGAACACTTTGCTTATTTTTATTAAGAGATATTAATTCACGTAGTGGCCTAATAGTTAATTATTCCAGTATTTCGTGGAACAGCTAGTCAGGCCTCGCGGAACACAAGGGTTTCATTGAACACAGTTTGGGAAACACTGGTTTAAGTTGTCCATATTACTAGAAAATATTTTCAAATAACAAATAGAGTAATCAGTAATCTGCTATATGTCAACATCTTGATATTTATAGTCCGCTTGACACTCTTTAAGTAATAAAATACTTTAATATTGAAAAAGAGGAGAACACAATATGAAGAATGTAATGACGATATAATGGCGCTTAGAAAAGTAAAGAAAAGGAAAAGAGATTCGAAACAAAATAAACAAGGACAAGGACACCAGAATGAAAGCTTACTTTTACCAAGTAAATAAATTTTTTTTTAAATTTTATTATAGGGAACACTACTATCAAATTTCTATTCCAGAGTGCTTAAATGTGCTTGCTTGCATGTATGAACCTATTCTTAAGTGCTTTGTTTATCTTCTTATTGAAATTTAGGCTATTGACTTACGCAAGTGTTAAAAGGAACAACGGCCTATTACTAATACCATACCCTTATTTCTAACTTGATTTCTCACAGTTGTTGTTGGCCTCCTTCAGTCGTAGAACGACTATGGTTCATCTCGCACACTTCCTCGTGTGGCTGTGGAGTCTTATTTCGGAGAGACACTCCCGTCCACAAATATCGCAGGTTAAGGTGGCTTTCGCTTTGGTGGTAGACAAGCTGGCCATTTTCATATTGTACGTTTTTCTTCCAGAGTTGAGGCCCATAGCTTTCTTGTTCACTGTCTCTCTCTGGTGCGGCCTAGAGCTATGTCTTCCCAATGGTCAGTATTGATGTTCACTGATTTGAGGTCGCGCTTTATTACATCCATGTAACGGAGGTGGGGGCGACCAGTTTTTCTTGAGCAAGTCGCGAGTTGTCTATAGAGGACATTAGAGGATGACTTTCGGGATACGATTGTCCTCCTTCCGGAGAACTAGTCCAAGCCAGCGCAGGCGGCGTTGTCTGATGGCTGTAAAGATGCTGGGAATACCTGTTCGTTCAAGAATCTCAGTACGGAGACATCGCAAATGCAATGAGTTTATTTTTCTCTCTTGCTTTGCAAAGGTGGTGGTCCATGACTGGCATGAGTAGTGTACTCATAACGCATGCCTTGTAGACTTTTTGGTCATTGAAGTGATTGGTCATTTGGTCATTGCATTGAGCTTCTGGTTTTCCCTGACTCTTGACCTGAATCTAGCAGTAACAGAGTTTGAAAAAAAATGATGAACAAACTGGAAACTATGAGAGATTGTAGAGAAATAAAGATGAGAGAAATATAAACATTAGATAACCTTGGACAAGAATTCAAACCATAGGCTTTCAAAATGGCGTAAATGTTACGCAGCGACTGGACCATCCAGCTCCCCTCCCGCTACGGGTATAGATAAATGACATAAAAGGTTCTTTTAGAGGGGAAAACTCTGAAGAACGATCCTCTTATCTTATATAATACAGACGTTACTTCAAAAAAGAAGATGGCTACGTCATACGCGTCATGCATCTAGTCATGCGTGTTAAACAACGACTTGAATTCTGTGAAGTCATTGGTTTTCCTGGCTAGCTCAGGCAGTCTATTCCATGCTCTAATAGCGCTTTGAAAGAAGAAGCATTTGTACAAATTTGTCCTAGCATATGGGACGAGGAATGTGCCTTTATCTTTGTGTCTCTCTGAGTATTTTATAATTTATTTTTTTTGTATTTGAAGATTATGGTTCAGTGTTTAATTTATAATTGCTACTTTACTTTTGATTCTTCTATCCCGAGGGCTTTCTAAATTGAGTGATTTTACTAAAGGTGTTACTCTAGTCAAATGTGAATATTCGTTTGTTATGAATGTTACTACTCTGTTTTGTGTCTTTTCTAGTTTCTTAATTTTTCTTGATAAGTTGAGGTGGGTCCGTAAAAAGAGATAATCTCAGACCAAGACGAGTTAGACTTCACTCGTTTGTAATGATTATATTTTTTCTTCTAGCGAGTCCTACATCTAGTCATTTAATTTCTGTGTTAAAATTTCACTGAGCAACAAGCTCGCATTCCTCTTTCCATTTTCTTAACGATTTCACTAAACATTTAAAAGTGAAATAGGATCCTATCTTCTTTGATACTTGCTATTTTATCCGACTGGATTAATGTCTCTACCATCAAATGCAATAGTTTAATCCCCAGGGATCATAAATTTCTCATCTCGCATAGACTACCAAAGAAATGCCCCGACGAACGACAAATCTGTGACCAAACTCCTTCCACTTGAACCTTTAGTCGCTAGCATTAAAATCTCTTTCAAAATACTTTTTCATCTAATCACTCATGGTATCAATAGATGAAGGACCTCCCAATAGCTTGCCTTCATTCCTGGGTTTTGTGACCAGTAATCCAATCAATGGGCTATTCCCCGCTGCAGTCTATTCATTTTTTTAGTATATAGCTAACTCAGGCAATACAGCTTTTTTTTTTATGTATCGCAAAAAACGCGAATGAATAGAAACGGAAAGATCCGAAAAGTTGAAATAAGAAACGAAGATTCAAACGATGCTTCGGCATTTTATTTTTAATTCGCACTTTTATTGGACTTTTTTTTTTTAGTGGACGAGAAATTTTTGAAAAGGACAAACTGGTGGCGGGCTTTCTGTCACTTGACCCCACCCCCTCTCACCCACCTCACCAACCTCCTTGACATGCATTGTTGGAACAGGGATGAATACCCACGATCGTACGAAATGGGGAATAGCCCCCCCTCCCCGACAAACACCATGCACCTTGGTCGTCGCTAGCAGTTTATCGTTTTAACAACGGACGCCCAAGTTAAAGATGTTGACACTGCGTTGAGGTGTCCGCGAGCTGGAAGAAAGTGTTGGACGACGATCAACACCTGGAGGTTTCATACCTGTGTCAAATGTGTGTGTGTCAACATATGTGAACAGATTGTGTGGTTATCTATCTATCTATCTATCTATCTATCTATCTATCTATCTATCTATCTATCTATCTATCTATTTATTTATCTATCTATCTATCTATCTATTTATCTATTTATCTCTCTATCTTCATCTATCTATCTATCTATCTATCTATCTATCTATCTATCTATCTATC
>JADKLZ010001483.1:27417430-27432787 GCA_021533235.1 Biomphalaria straminea
ACCTGTATAATCTATGTGTAGAAACAGACAGAAATAAATTTACATAGATAATAGATCTATAAATTATTATAATTTAATAAACATTATATTTTCTCTCTATATTTCTTTTAATTCCCAACCAAGGACCATCTTCTTCTTTTCACATTTTGGATGTCATTTTGTTACACCTTAACATTCCCTCCCTCCCATAGATGCTTATAGTTCTTTTCATAACTCTCCCCTCCCCCTTCCCTCCATTGCCTCTACCTCTCCTCACCTCCAGCTCATCTGGTATAATCATGGGCAGGTCTCTGGCTTCAAATTAGCAGCCCACACTTTTTCTTTCATTCATAAATTATATATTCTTGATATCTCGATCTAGGTCATATTTATTCATTGAAAAAAATCATAGATTTATTAATCCCAATAATATTCCTTATTACGATTTTGATGTGTTCAAAGTGGGAGAATGAGCTGATTTCATTATTATTTGTTTGGACACCCCTTTTTTAAATTTTATTTAACAGCTAACAGTATAAATGTGATTGGAATGTCGTTCTAAAGATGTTTGGAAGCTTATTTTGATATGCCCGTCAACCTAAGATCAAATAGGCTCATAATATACCCTTCATCCCTTATATGGGTATGAATTGCCGGGGGAGGTTAAAACAACAGCTTTACATACATGGGTACCAAGAATCTTAAAAACTTCCATATTCTTTGAAAAAACGGAACAAAAATACTTATCTAAAATTGGACATGCCCAGTCCCGAAACATTATTTTTAGCTCCAAACATAAAAACAAATGAGTTATAAACAAAAAAAAGTGACCCGTTCAAGGCAGGTGAATTCTAGATCTATGTGGTGTTCAAAGTATAAGGACTTCCTGTATATCTCTAGATCTAGTTACTTAGAGAGGGCGCGGTGGCTGAGCGGTAAAGCGCTTGGCTTCCGTACTGGAGGTCCCGGGTTCGAATCCTGGTGAAGACTGGGATTTTTATTTCGGGATTTTCGGGCGCCCTTGAGTCCACCCAGCTCTAATGGGTACCTGACATTAGTTGGGGAAAAGTATAGGCGGTTGGTCGTTGTGCTGGCCACATGACACCCCCGTTAACCGTGGGCCACAGAATCAGATGACCTTTACATCATCTGCCCTATAGACCACAAGGTCTGAAAGGGGAACTTTACTTTACTTTTTAGTTACTTAGACTTAGATCTAGTCTTAGACTTCTTGTCTTGAATGAAGTGACATTCTCCATTATTGACGTTATTTATTGTCCATCTTAACTTCTTGAAGTTCTTCCCAGCCTAGCTAATTTAATCTAAATAGTAGAATGCCTAGACTCAACTAGAATCTAACTCTAGACTTCGTTAGAAAAGACTTTTACTTTTTTGTCAAAGTACCTAGTATGTTCACTTGCATTGTAGACTGGAGGTGCAGTGGCTGATCAGTAAAGGGCTTGTCTTCTGAACCGGGGGGTCCCGGGCTAGAATCCTGGTGAAGATTTGGATTTTAAATTTCAGGATCTTTGGGCACCTCTGAGTCCACCCAGCTCTAATTCTAATGGGTGCTGGTCATGTGCTGGCCACATGACACCCTCGTTCACCGTGGGTCACAGAAACACATGACCTTAACATCACCTGCCCTATAATTTGATCCCATGGTCTGAAATATAGGGAACATACTCTTTATTTTAACTCTTTTTATTTATTCATACTGTTTTTATCATACATTTTACTAGAGAAGTAAAATGATTGTACATTATTATAGTTATAGGATTTACTTTAACAGTACTTTATTTTCATCTTTCCTAATACTTTTATACAGTGATGGGAATTTTCCGAAAATTTTTGGAATTCCAAAAATTTCTTCTGATCCAATTTTCTAACAAAAAATATTTGTAATTTCCCCTACATTTTTTTAAATCAGATTTTTTCCATTTTTGGAAGAATACAAAATAAGATTTGTTATGTTTTAACACAGTTAGAGTTATATTTTTTTAAAATCTTGTGTTATCGTATTGTCTTTAATAATAGAATAAGTCTAGACCTATATACATATAGATCTAGGTCCACAGTGACTAGACGTGGTTTGAATCAATCTAGATATATTCTAAATAAGATTTCTAGTTTCTTTTATTTCAATACTTTTGATCTAGTTTATCTTGATCTTTAGCGTCTAGACTTCAATGGCTGCTTGCCAGCTTTTGAAAAGTATCGGAATTGAGAGTAGCTCAGTATCATTATTATACCCAGCTGCTACGCCTATGTGCTGATCATCTCATCACCTCTGCCTATGGTCCCTTCTGGGCATAGGCTACCAACCAGCTTCCTCCAGGCATCTTGGTTCTGGGCGAGTCTCTCCAACTGTTCCCACGTCTTGCCCATCTGCTTTGCATCTGCCTCCAAATCATGGCGCCATGTATACCTGGGCCGTCCCCTCTTCCTCTTTCCTTGGGGGTTCCAGGTTAGGGCTTGCCTTGTTATGTTGGATGCTGGCTTGCGAAGGCCCGTAAATTTGTTGCAAAAAAAAAAATTCAACTAATTTCAACACACGGTAATGCATAAGTCCAATTTACGGCCGTATCATGTTCGGTATCATTTTAAAGAGACACCGTGTACTATGTCATTTTCTTGATTGTTTCCCAAACTAAAACTAATTATTATAGAAACTAGAACACGAGAAATGATGTAGATCTCAAGGTTTTTGGTAACATTTGATTGGCTAAAAGGTAGTCAACTACATAGGGGTTTATTTTGATTGGTCTCAAGGTGGCCATCTTGGAGTTCGTATGGTGACTCTAGACCACAGTGCGTAGTGCGTGTGTGTCAGCATCCTTGTGAAGCGTGCACTCGATTCATTGGATTGCATTAAATCTTTTTTTGTTACGTAATAATTTTTTTCAACAAACAAGGTAAGAACAAATTACAGTTAACTTAATTTTAATAATAGGATTATTTCAGGATAGCTTTAATTATGTATTTGCATTATACAGATCTATAATCTATCCTCTAGGCCTATTGCTATTTAGTAATAAATTAGATTATTAGAGTAATTAGTTAGACGGATTACTGACAGTATGCTGAGTAGACAGTACATCATGTGATTCTAGATAATAATCTAGATCTAGTAGTAGTAGAATAGAAGTAGTGTAGTAGAGCTAGACTTCTAGTTGGTAGCAGTAGTAAGTTAGATTTTATCATTACTGGATGTACTAGATTAAAATAGAGTTCTAGATTTGGCTTTCATAGATGTGGTATAGATCTGGTGACAGTCACTTTGAATAACATCTTGAATTATGATTTGAATCAAGTTTGTTCACTTTCTTTGATCATTTTAATTTCAATTTTTTCTTCTTCTTCTCACTATTTTAGAACCATGCCATACAAAGCATCAACTATCAACACTAGAAGGCGATCTCATCTTTCAAGAAAACGTCAGACTGCAGCTGCCAGAGAATCAAGGCTAAAACGGCTCAAGCAAGCCACCACTACAAAAACTGCTGCATCCACTTCTAACCCATCTATAGTTGAACCCACTGTCTCAGCATCTAAGCGTAAGCTTTCTTTTTTTAGTGAGGAAAATAGTGCAGGTATGGAGATGGCTATGCCATCAACTTTTGTTTGCTTAGACTCACTGAAATCACTTTTTATAAACCTTCAGTGTTCATCTTGTGGCACACAAAACTTGGATCTAATCCATGACCCCAAAAAAAAACAACTTCTGTGCTTGCCATTTATCTGCAGGTTTTCTGTACAACCTGCCAAGAGGTAAAAATGGGGACACTTTTACCTCACCTAAATCAGATAAGGTCCATACTGTCCACAGACAGGTTGTTGCAGCATCTTTGGCTACTGGTATGGGTCAGGCAGGGCTTGCTAAATTTTCTGAAATAATGAATGTTCTTGTGCTTCACAAAACATCATTTGGGCAACACTAAATTTGTTTTTTTAGCCAGTCTGGTGGCTATGTAAACCAGATGATTAGACAAAGTGTCAGTACTGTAAGAGCTGACTATCCTGAACCAAGTCATTGACATTGATGTATCGTATGATGGTACTTGGCAGACACTGAGGCATTTTTCAAAATATGGTATTGGGTGTATAATAGAAAATAAAACAGGTCTTGTAGTAGATTACCATGTTCTATTTAAGCACTGTCATGTTTGTGCCAAGACAGGAATCTCTTTGAAACTAGATGACTCTGTCAAGTACCAGCTATGGTACAATTCACACAAACCATCCTGTGATATAAATCAATTTGGGCTCTAGTGGAAGCAATGAACAGTAAGCTGTAGTGATTATGTGGTCACGGTCAGTTGAAAAACATGACTTCAGTTATCAAAGTGTCAATTCAGATGGAGACACAAATACAATAAAAGCCATCCATGAGCTAAACCCATACCCTGACCTTGTTTAAAAGAGAGAATGCCTCAATCATGCTTCAAAAAGATTGGCCACAGCTCTGAGGAATGTGGTAGATAAAAAAAAAAAAAAAAAAGCAAAAAATAATTATTGGTGGTAGTGGGAAAGGTAAACTGCCCCAACCTAAAATAAATAAATTGCAAAAATATTTTACAAAAGCTTAACGCTCAAGCACCAATATTCCTCAGATGAGAAAGGCAATATTGGCCACATTTTATCACTGTACATCTACTGGTGATAATCATATGCACAGAGACTGTCTTTCAGGCAAATCTTCTTGGTGCTTTTACCAGAGAGCACAGGCTAGAAACCAACCTACAGAGTCACATGAAAAAAAAATGACAGCATATCTTTCTCCCCTAGTGGTGAGAAAGATATGACACATGATGAATTGTTACAAGGCTGCATCTTAGGTCAGACTCAAAATGTTAATACGTCAATCCATGCTTTGATATGAAGTCAGTGCCCTAAGCATCTATTTGTGGAAAGATAGAGACTTTAAGTCTCTGTAGGGGTAGGTGTTAAGCCACTTAAATGACTGGCATAAAGTCATTGGGGCTCAAGAGAGATTGTAACAGAATATCAAAAGCCCAGAGATGTATAGAAAAAAATGAATCAAAAAGGAGGTCTACATGGAAGCAAGCAGAAGAACATGAAAGGCAAAGAATGGAACAATAGGACGGTGGTCCCCAATATATCCCTGGTGGTGCTGACATTTAAATATATATATATTATTATATTTCAATGATATTTCCTATTTTATTTTATTAACAATGGTCAGTCCTTATCATTATAAAGTAATATTGTTAAAGTTATTTTATAGACTTGAGTTTATTTACTGGGCTTTTATTTTTTTTTTTTTTTGCTAAAAAAAATAATTTTGGATTGGCGGGGCACTGTGGTTGAATGGTTAAGGTACATGTCTACCATACAATTGGGAAAAAATGACTAAAAAATCATTTGTTTTAAATTGCATTTTTTAATTCTATAAACATTTATCTATTAAATAAACTTTATTTTATGTGAATAAACCATCTAGAAGTATTTTAATAATTTTTTTTTTTAGGTTAGTGGGGTGTGTTGTTTACCTTAGCAATGTACCGGGTGACCACCTGAAATGTGTTGTTCTTTATTTTTTAATTACATTTTAATTAAAAAGTTCAGTCTAAAATTGCGATACTATTGTATAAATTAAAACAAACACAAAGGGACGTTACTCTCACAATATTCTTATTCATGCTTTTAGTCAGTTTACTTGAATGTGACCAGAAGTGTGAAGCGATCTTTGAATTTTTCTCAACTATTTTCTTGAAAAACTGTGTTTGTGTGTAGATCTAATATATATATAACATATTTTTGTGTGCATCATATTTATTTCAAATGGGTAATAAGAAGGTTTCAAGCAGACCTAAAAAAAGACGGTTTCATGGCAATAGATTTACTCTGAGAGGTAAACTTACTAAAACAGAAGCTACTCCTCTGGAAGTACCTGAGCGTCCTGAAGTATCACCTAATGCCGATAATGTAAACAAAGTTCAGTGTGACAGTTTTTCTTCAGAAGAACTTAGGACTATTGAGGAAGAAGGTACATTTTTTGGTGATTAAACTGACTGTTTTATTTTGATGAATGTCACTATGTCGTCTATGACTATGTTAAGTAATTTTGTAGCAAGTTATTTGAAATGTGATGATTGTAATCGACATTCATTGATGTTGCACCTCGATGGACAAAAGAAATATGGATTTTGCCATGATATTTTGGTCAAATGTACTTCAGCTGATTGTGAATGGCAAAGTAGCTTCAAAACATCACCTGATGTAGAAGATACAAATAAGAAAAGCATGAAAGAAGTGAATGTCAGGATGGTTACTTTTATTAGATCTATTGGCCGAGGACACAGCGGTCTTCTAAATTTCTGTCAGCACATCAATAGCCCACCCTCACTCACAAAAAGTGCATATCAGATAATTTTGAGAAGAGTTTCCTTTTTGTTCCAAAATGGTTGCAGAAGAAAGTATGACAATAGCAGCAGCAAAAGTAAAAGAAAAGATTGGGGTTACAAGTGATATCACTAAATGTGGAGTAATTGTGGATGGAACTTGGCAAAGAAGCTTGACTTCCGAACCTGAGGTCCTGGGTTTGAATCCCGGTGAAGACTGGGATTTTTAGGGCGCCCGAGTCCACCCAACTCTAACGGGTACCTGTCTTTGGTTGGGGAAAGTAAAGGCTGTTGATCGTTGTGCTGGCCACATAACACCCTGCTTGTTAACCGTTGGCCAAAGAAATAGATGACCTTAACATCATCTGCCCCATATATCGCAAGGTCTGAAAGGGACACACTTTTGGGAGGGGGTTCATTTTAAACTACAAAAATGTTATAATTTCTGTTAACTTAACATTTTATTTCTAAGTCCTAAATTGTTAATTTGCTTTAAAAAAAAAATACATTTCATCATTGTGAACAGTCAGATGTCTCATATCTCTTGAAAGAATAAACTTTAAAACCCATTTTTCTCAAAATAAATTTTTTCATGACACACATTCTTGTTTTTTATTATTTTTTTTTTAAATCTGTTGTCCTATTGTATTGTATTTATGTGTTAAAATATATACATATTCTACATAGTAACAGAGCCGATATTTAAAAAAAAAAAGTTGAGATATTACTAATAAAAGCATTTTTTTTATCAAATTTACCACCCTCAGAGCATAAAATTAACAGGGTCTCAATAATAAAATTTTACTACTAAACCTGATCACAAAAGCTTCTGATACTATGTTAAAAACATAATTAAGTATAAAAAAAATGCAAATTTGAATTCTCTAACAATGAAACTTTTAGAAAAAAATCATTTACAAAATGGTCTTAATTTTGCCTATTTTAACCCAAAAAAGCCTGATGGGGAAAATTTAGCAAAAGAAAATTTTTTTTTCTTGTAATAATGACTATCTATAGTCATCAGTCATACTTTTAACATAATTTCATTGTAAAAAGATGAGAAATAAAAAAAAGTTTTGGAAGGTAGAGCCCAGTGTGGTACAGATCCGCATCTTGTAAACTTGTATCAGCATAAAAAAGAGTAACATAAGGAAGCCTTGCAATAAATGCAGTTATATTTCTAAACATTGTCTTCCTTCAATCATTGCTCCATATCTGGTTGTCCTTGCTTGTCTTGCTTAAGAAATCAGCAGAGATTCAGCAGCTTTCTTTCAATTGCTTTTTAAGCATTTTTTGGTGGACTTCATGTGCAAAGTTTAATAAACAGTTTCTCCTATATAAATTTTAATAATCAGTGAAACAAACAAAAGTGTAGCTCATAGTTTTAAAGTATTTCCAAAAACTCACGCATGTTTTGATTTTCAAACATATCTACTCTTTATAGTTGCTTGAGAGAGTTGTTATAATACCGGTAAAGCAGTTATCTATTATAGAATCCTCTGACTTCTTAGACCCAGACATATAGCATCTGCAAAAAGCTTTTTCCTCTCATCTATATGTACAAACAATAGTGCCTTGCATGCATTTTGTGTGCATATGTGCTGTAAAGCTTACGCAGTGTAATTATAATGTAATGCAACATTATTTAAAGAAAATATTAAATAAAATAATTCTACATAATTAAAAAAAATTCAGCAACATCTAAGTCGCTGCGACAGGCCAGTTAAAAAAACAGGCGTGTACAAAATTTCCTAAATTTTTTTCAAAGTCAATTCCCATCACTGCTTCACTGCTTATGAAAAATTCCTTTACAATCTTTGAATTGATGTCACTGTCAACAGTTTGAAATGGTGTTTGAAACTTTAAAACAGTTATACTGATAGTTCTTCATCAATTATTTATTTTTCTTTAGTCATCATCCACTATTGCTATTTTCAGACATGGGAATACTTACTTGTTCATTGATATTTGAGATTCCCTATAACATGTCTTATTTTTTACTTAAAATTTAAAAATACATTTCAACTCTGTAGAAATTAAAATTGTAATGAATATAGAATTGAAAGAATACACAAATTATATTTTTTTGCTTTACTACCGACCTACACACGCTGGTAATGAAATGAATAAAAGGAGGTCTTTACACTTTGTGCGACATCTGTTCCCTTTAGTTGTTGTTATTCACATATTCACACAGGCCAAGGAAGGTTACCAGTGTCCTCCCACCATGCCATGTGTGGGAAAATAATGTTCAACTAGATTCTAATAATAATTTTTACAATTCTGAACGAAATTCTAAATTGTTTCAACATACTTTTTTTTTTTTTTTTTTTTTTTTGAAAATTTTTATTTTATATGGAAAAAGATAGCCTCAAGTCATAATAATAATAATAATAATCTTTATTGTCCATAAGGAAATTTGTCTTACAATTTGTGCATTATACCAAACAAAACATTATAAGTATAAAGAAAAACGAAATGTCCATTCACTAAGATATTATAAGGTGAATAAATATTTTTACATGAAAATACAATTATAAAGTAAAGCAGGTTGTGGTGTGAATGTTTATTCAGAAGAACTAATTAGTACATATTGAAATGCTTAAGAAATTTTGTCTCTGTAGCTTCTAATTATTGTATATTTCACTGGCGTATAGTAAGGATGGAGTCAGGTAATACAGAATCCAAGAAAATGAAAGTATCTACAGAACTATCTGAGTTTGATGCTATATTTGAGGAACTAGTGGAGAATCTCACAAAGGAAGGTCTACAAGACAAGGAAATTAAAGATGCTTTCACTTGGTTCAAAGAGGTTTGTCAAATCATTAAATTCTTGGACGACTGCTTTTAATAATTTATTCTTCAATTTTCCTCATTGAGTTAGTAGTGTTCTACCTAGAAGTTAGCCTACATATCACAATTTTGTACTTCAAGTGTCCAGCTATATATTATAATCTAATATATAAAAGGAAAACAAAGGCGTATGTATGTATGTCCCCGTATAGAAATCAAAACCATTTCACCGATCTTGACAAAACTTGACAGAAATGTTCCTTGGGTACTAACTTAGACCTGTATGTATGAATTGTAGCCCTAAAACAAACTTAAAACCCTAAAAAAAAATAAAGTTTCCCAAGTCTATTACAGCTATACTATTTTATGAACTAGGCTTTGTTTACAAATGTTGACATGAGAAAAAGATCGAAAGGATTTAGATCTAGATTACTCTAGATCTAATTTTAAGAAATACACTTTGCACTTATAGATTTTAACTTTGACGCATGAAAATACAAAATATAGTCTAATGATTTAATTATTTAACAAAATTAACCTTCGAATTTGTGTTTCAAAAGGATTTTTACATAAATTCGTTCTTTGTATCTGCGAATATAAAAATCCTGTTGAACATAGTTGCATTAGACATTACCGAAAGGTTACAAATCTCTCTATTCCTAGATCTAGATCTAGGTCTAGAACTAAAGATGATAGAACTTCTCTTCGCAAAGATAGTTTAAAGCTTTAACACTTGAACATACTAATTATAGTCCATTCATTTCATATTTTAATCAAATTAACATTGAAATTTGTTTTCTAAAGCATTTTTACATGATTGCAACTATTATCCTATTATCGCGTAAAATAAGGTCAAGTTTCTATTTATAGCTCCATTAATGATTTCTTTTTTAACGTGAATATGCGCGTTCGCTTTACTTTAAACATTATTATTTTCTTTGTTTCTAATGCACAATATCACTGACTACATCAGCATTACGCAAATTAAGACCCGCGGACAGCGGGTAATATCTGTCTAGTATATATATATATGATAAAAACTAGAATAAAGCTTGAATGTAATAACATTTCAGGTTCTTATCTATAATGTTCCTCATGGCAAGAAAAACCGAGGTATTTCCGTGGTGACTTCCTTCAAGCATTTAGTCCCTGACGCCTCCGAGGACGACATAAAGATTGCTAGAGTGATGGGATGGTGTGTTGAGTTGGTCAGTTTTTACTTTCTCTTGAAGTTTAGAAGCTAGTGAAATATTACTGACTCTTAGTTGCTTAATTAATAAAGTTCTGTGTAAATGTAGTACTATTTCAATATTCTTATTCATTTTGCTCAAATAATGTAAATCTTGTTGTTAGGTTGAAGCGACTTATTTTTGTTTTCATTGAAATAAAAAAACACAACCACCAAAATAGGTATATTTTTAAAATGCTTTCTTGTGTTTCTAGAGTAATGAATTCTATACTTGTCTATAAGTCGATATTAATATGATGATCTTTGTGTTTGTTTTTATTTGCTGTAGTTGCAAGGTTTCTTCTTGGTTGCTGATGACATAATGGACAACTCCTTGACACGCAGAGGTCAACCCTGTTGGTATAAGAAGGTGAGGAAATCTATGATCAATAAAAATATTGTAAAGAAAAGTAAAGTTTCCCTTTCAGACTTTGTGATCTATAGTGCAGATGATGTTAAGGTCTTTGGTCAACGGTTAAAGTTCAGGTTGTCATGTGGCCAGTACAACGATCAACTGCTTTTACTTTCCCCAAGTCAGGTATCCATTAGAGTTGGATGGATATGCATAATTAATGTTTTAATTTGTCAACTGTATGGCTTTTATTTTTTGCATAAATAGTTAATTATTTCTGTGATCTGTTCTCATTCACTTGTAATTAGGAAAACAATGCAATAGCTCTTCTTTGCTTAATGTGTAGTTGGATCCATCCATTGTCTTGTTTTCATAGAATTGGTTTGTAAAAACTTGGTAGTAACAGTTAGGTCTTCTTCTTTTTTTTTCTCTCTAGGAAGGTGTTGGCATGATTGCAATCAATGACAGTTACTTCTTGGAGAGCTGTATTTACAAGTTAATCAAACGCTACGCCGCAAGCAAGCCTTACTATGTTCATTTATTAGAACTGTTTTTAGAGGTGAGATTTTAAAAACATATATTTATATATTCATTACATTGCCTGTACAGTGTAGAAGCACTACTAACCATGGGGGATGACCGCATGCCACATGTGATCTTTTTTTGGCGAGGTTAAAGGAGGTTGGCACTACAGAGGTGCCACCCGTGAATGTTATAAAGGTCAACTCAGGAGCCATTTTGTCCCTTTGGCATAGAGGAAAGTAGCTGTATGCAGTTGGCCTCTGGTCACACATTTGATGCCCTAAGAAAAGTTCCTGCAGAAGACAAATAGAATACTTAATATACCCCTGGCAGACAACCGCTTTGTCTGCATTAGGTTTGACAAAATATGCAGTAGGCAACTTGGTTTTCGTAGTAAGAGAAACAGGACCTAAATCCTGGTTACCCAAGATATTGCCATTAATAATTAATTTTGCCTTAGCATTGCGTAAATGAAAGAAAAAAGTGATCTTAGTTATTTTTAAAAAGCAAAAGGGTGGACTAAGAGTACATTTTGATTCTTTATGTGTCTTGACATAGAGCTAGAATTAAAAGAAACAACAACAAAAAATGGAAAATAGGATTAACAATGTTTGCACTACAGTGAAAAAAAAAATTTCTTGATACTAGATTTTAAAATATTTCATAACATTTAATCATAATGTTAATAAAACATGTTTCTCTCTTTTGATAGACCACTCTTCAGACTGTAATAGGTCAGTGCATGGATCTAATCACGGTCCCTGTGGAAGGCAAGCTGGACTTGTCTAAGTTTGACATGGAAAGATACAGTACTATAGTCAAATGGAAAACTGCCTTTTACTCATTCTATCTCCCTGTTGCTATTGCTATGTACATGGTGAGTCCTCTAGTCAGCTGACATGTTTAATCAACAAAGATGTCTCATTAAATTTAACAAGTAAAGTTTCCCTTTCAGACCTTGTGATCTATGAGGAAGATGATGTAAAAGTCAACTTTTTCTGTCTTATTAAATGTATTGTTAAATTTCAATTAATAGTATTTTTCAATACTTAAAGAAAAGATTATCTTCCCACAATAATAAACTACCCAAAAATATCTTAATTGGCCCTTAATATTTATGTAAATAACATTGAATATTTTAAATGTTCATAAGAGCAACTTTCGACATTGTACCAAAGTCCCAAATATCCCATATTTTAGAATCAGTAAAATAGCTTAAGATTAAATAAATGTAAAAAGGTTAAATAACTGTAATATGATTTAAATCGCCTGTTTTGTTACATGCTTCTTAACGTGATGGAAAATCTTTATTTTTGTTTGTTTGTTTTCAGTCTGGTATAACTGATGAAGTAGTTCTGGCTAAAGCCAAGGAAATTTTACTCGAAATGGGACATTTCTTTCAAGTGCAGGCAAGTTGTTAAATGCCTTTTAGTTTGCTTAATGTAAACAGTTATTTTTAGATATTTATAAATTATATAACTGGTAATTACAGCTACTTAAGAGAAAAGAACAAAATTAATAATATCCTGTTATTTTTAACTGCAGGATGATTATTTGGATTGCTATGGAGACCCAGAGGTCATTGGCAAGATAGGCACAGATATACAGGACTGTAAGTGTGGCTGGCTTGTCGTCCGAGCCTTAGAGGTAGCTAGTGAAGAGCAGAAGGAAAAATTAAAGGTACCGGTACAAGCTTAGAGTTTATTGTAGAAAGTGTGTGTACTTTACTAGAGCGGAGTTTTTTCAATGCCTAAAAGTTTTCTTTCTGTATATTCTGTTACATTAGAATAAGGAAAGTACTCTCTTTACACTAAAGTTACTAGTCATCACATTTTAAGACATTCTTCTAATGAAAGCAATAATGAAAGCAATAATTTTTATTTTAGGCGATTCAGAAGGTATATATACTTGAGCCCCAATTCATCAATGAAGAGCTACCTATTATAGATTGTGTACCTCAATGACACAAGCTTTTATTGTTTATTAACAGTTCTTATTTTTAAAAATTAAACCACGTCATCCCATGTCTGGGAAGCTGCTAGTTTAAAAGAAGTTCAGATTAGAGGGGAAAGCAATAGGTTTGTTTAGTGGATTCAGGATGTAATTTACTTACCCCCAAATCACCAAAGTAGAGTTCCCTATCATAGATTGAGCACCTGAAACCTACTGGTTAAAGGTAAAAAAAAAAATTTTAAATTATTTATTTGTAGAAGACATCTTTACTAGATTCTATTTCACATCTGCAAAGAATGTTGACTTGTAGAAAATGTGATATCCTAGCTACAACTAACATGCTTTTAGTTTTCCATAAAAATAATGTTAAGGTTGGATTTTTATTTTACAAAAAAGTTGTAACAAAGCAAAGAGAATCCTACAGTTGTCTGTCCTTATGTAATCTAGAATCCTTATGTACAGTCTGGTTAGATTTTGGACAATGGAGAATCTATTTTACAATTAGGAGTACTCACTACTGTAAACTGCTGAAAAATTTTCTACATTTATTTATTTAAAGATCTAATTTTCTTGTTTGAAAAATACAAAACAAAAACTTTTTAAAAGCCGATAAAAGTAATAAAATTACAAGAAGAATAGGTTGATATTAATGAGTTTTTAAAACTACTTACGATTATCACATTTACCATTGAGCTGTGCTGAATTATGATAATAATTAAAAAAAGCTTTAACCACATGACATTCTTGTTAACCATTGACAAAAGAAACAGAAGACCTTAACATTATCTGCCCCTATTAATCACAAGGTCTGAAAGGAGAACTTTACTTTTCTTTTACTCTTGTATTTATTATTTAAATAACTCTATGGAGGCTAGCACTTCAGATAGGGCAATGATGCATTGCAATGTTTGATTCATTCTTGAACTTTTCAGGACTACTATGGGAAGTGGGACGATGAAGCTGTGGAGAAAGTGAAAAACTTGTACAAAGAGTTGAAAGTTGAAAGCTTGTATCTTCAGTTTGAGGAGGAGAGTTACACCAAGATCACCCAAATGATCAACACACTGGACGTCAAACTGCCCAAGAGTATATTCCACGACTTTGTGAACAAAATCTATAAGAGACAAAAATAATTTGTTTTATTCATCTAGTCTCAACAAGTAAGGGTAGATAATTTAATATATTTGGTGCATATTTTTCTAGGGTATATCCATAATAGTCTTGGATAACAGAAGAACCACACATCACTGTTGGTTGTTGAACACCGTACAATAAAATGAGACCCCAAAAGTTAAACTAATCCTATTCATAATCAGCATTCCTCATTGTAAAGCAAATAACAATACTTATGTTTTAGAAGAGAGGCAAAAATACTGAATTTAAAATAAAAAAAGGGGGGATGGTACATAATCTGAAATGTATAGTGACTATTGCAGTCTTTGATTGTGTTAGGACTGTGTCATTATGCTGTTAACATTGATCGACTTTAGTATGTTCTTATCATATTGTGAACAGCTAAACAGATCTACTAGAAGGTAATACAACCTTTGTCATTCATTTCTATCACATGCTATCTATCAGATGCTTCATCTGCTCATAGATTATTAAAGATGGAGGATTATCTCAAAATATTTTTTGAATGCATCATCTCTCCCCCCCCCCCTACTATGCCCCAGCTGCAATGAACATGGAATCACTATGGGAGCCTTGTCCAGATCTTGGAAGTAAGGCATAGTGGGGCTGAAAGTTGACAAAAATGTAAGCGCAGCCAAGAAATAGATTTTGTATCTGCTCTTTTTTTTTTTTTTTTTTTTTTTTTTTATTTTTAAACTTGTTCAACTCAGTAGTATTTTTTCTTCTGCATGATATGTAGGTGTCTTACGCTGGTTTTAAGTGTATTTCTTTTCACTGCCGCAGTACAAGCCTTTGGATCTACTGAATCTATATTATTGTTCACATTGTATAATTGTCAAAGGGATTGAGTGAATTTGTTGAAAGTTTACTTGTTACAATGAAACGTTGTACATTAAAATAAATCGCTGTATTAATTTTTAAAATGTTTATCTCTGCACGCTTGTGAAAGATCTAAACATTGTTGACTATAATAGTGTAAAAATATAAAGTGTCAAAGCTGAATGATAATAACTGGTACTTAAATTATTGTT
>JADKLZ010001483.1:27435906-27452843 GCA_021533235.1 Biomphalaria straminea
CTCTCTCTCTCTCTCTCTCTCTCTCTCTGCTAACAACAACAAAATGTACAATTCATATCAATCAATGTGTGAGACGTTTTCAAGTACTTTAAAATTGGACAATTAGAACTATTCAGTGGAGTACATTGTTACGTTTTCAACAGGCAGAACTAGAGAAATTCAAGACCCAAATATTGGGATTTCCACCTAAACGTACGGGATCTGGAGAATTGACATTTTTTTTCATAGAATAAAAAAAAATGTGCGCATTTTAAGTTTATCCAGAAAGTTCCTCCACTTAGATAAAAAGAAAAAAAAAACACAAGACAGGGGAAACGATTCTGATAACCAACTGATGAGTTATGTTGTCATGTCATATGTCATTAAAGTGCTTTTTAGAAAGTCAGTTCTTTTCTACAGTGCTAAAAAACAAGACGTTATCAAGTGTCTCAAAGTTTAAACTCTGATTGAAAGATTCAGTAGGTTACACGTTTTACAACAGACAGCATTGCTGAATGGGTGTGCCAAATGTTTTTAGGGATTGATTGGTTGATTTGATAGATTAATTGAATGATTGATGGAATGATTTGATCAATTGATAGATAGAAAGAGAAAGGTAGAAAGAAAGAAAAAGAAAGAAAGAAACAAAGAGAAAAGAGAGCATTATTAGAGCACGGCATGGGTTGCCTGAGCCAGCCAGAAAACCAGTGACTTTGCAGAATTTAATCCATTGGTTAACACGCATGACTAGATGCGCGAGGCGTAGGACGTAATCGTCTTCCTATTTGAAGTAACGTCTGTATTGTATAAGATTAAGATTAAGAGGCTAGAAAAAAAAACAGACAGAAGGGTTAATATTGAGTACGCCTACAGCTGATTAGTTGTCTACCAGCAGTTTGGTGCTACAGGTCAACGACCCTCAACAACATCCCCTGATTATATAACTTTTCTAGCATACAGTTCTCCCTGCTTAATTAAGCCCCTGACAAAAGCCCTCCCCACCCCATTGCTGATGTGCAGTGCCCCTGCGCATGTACAGACTAAAACACGTAACACACAAGTGTAACACACACACACACACACACTCACACACACACACACTCACACACATACTTACACACACACACACATACACACACAAAAGTGTCCTACGTTCGCCTGCCATGGCGAGTGACGCTCATTGACAAATCTATTTTGGAAAGCGCTCACATATTGCCCCGCGCGTGTGTTTTGGACAATTTGGGACGGACACAGATGAGCCACTGAGGGTGGACACGTGTCCGAGTACCCTGGACAATCAAAACACTTATTTCTTTGATAGCCCTGTCTTGTTATCTCCCTTTTTTTTTTTTTCATCCGCGGTCGATCTCAACTCTTCATTTCATCAATTCAATGTACGTCCAGTGCCGGTTTTACCCGTCAAGATTGCCAAGGGCTGGAAACAAACGTGTGACTTCGTTTCGTTTTATTAGGCCTGTTTTTTTTTTTAATGCAAAGCTTTTATTAGGTCACACTATCTGTCTGTCTGGTGATGCTGTATTTGTATTTATGCTGCCTATAGGTGATTTCAGCCCTTCTTGATTAAAAAACAAATGGTTTCTCTTGGCTATGTATCGTTCCATTTAAACTACTTATACAAATCTTGTCCAGGGATCTTCTTATCTTATAGGCTTATGTTACAAACGTTACGTTAAACATATCTAGTCATGCATGTTAAGTCATTGGTTTTCCTGGCGGACTCAGGCAACCCATTCCATTTTCTAATGGCACTAGGGAAGAAGTAGCTTTACTATGAGTTTGTCCTAGCGTATGGAATATGGAATGTACCTCTATCTTTTTGTCTGAGTATTTCATTAGGTTTTGTTTTTCTGCTTGTAAATTATGGTTCAGTGTTTTATGAATTATTTCTACAATACTCTGTATTTTTCTGTCCTAGAGTGTATTTACGTTAAGTGATTTTACTAATGGTGTTACTCTAATCAAATTTAAAATTCGTTTGTTATGCCATTATTATGTTTAGAAAGATGTTTTTTATTGAATGTGTGACAATGTGTGAGCTGTATCTAGAAAGATCTTAAGTTTTTTGTCTTTGTTTATTTCTTATAGTGAACAACTACCACGGCTTTCTGTATGTTCATCCACACGATGACAAATTCAGACTGATATTTGATTACAACTACAAGCTGAGTGGGATACAGACCATGGTAAGTTTGTGCGCGCTGGTGTTGGCAATGCAGGAGTATCTAGGTCTGGCACATCGCCTATTAGCCTTAATTTAAACAGTAATTCAAACTGCATGTCTCAAGAAGATGTTGATACTAATTAGCATCAAGAGAACCTCCATTTTTAAATGATTTTTTTTCATATAGTTTATATATAGACATGATTCGCAGTGTCTGAGCGGTCAAGCGCTTGGCTCCTGGTGAAGACTGGGATTTTCTTTTTTTATTTCGGGATCTTTGGTGCCTCTGAGTCCACCCAACTCTAATGAGTACCTGACATTAGTTGGGGGAGAAATTAAAGACGGTTGGTGGTTGTGCTGGCCACATGACACCCTCGTTAACCGTAGGCCGCAGAAACAGATGAACTCTATTATCATCTGCCCTAAAGACCACAAGGTCTGAAAGGGGAACTATATTTTACTAGTTTATTATACATTTAATGACACGACAATTAATGGTATTTGATACTTCTGTCAAAAATAGTTGCTATGATAAATTGAGTTATATGTGTACATTTGATATGAAAGTCGCACCGAGATTATTTAATCCTTGCAAATATTTCTCTGATGAATGAGAGTAACGAAACTCTTCTATTGCGCATGACAGATTCCTGGGACTCTTCATGGTCATGACACCAAAAATGACACTGTCAGATACCCCACAAAGGAAGTAGTTCCTCCAATCCTGCTCTTCCAAGATGATGGTTTTGGGCCTCAAAAGTTTATTGTAACAGGTAAGAGGAGCACGTGTTGGCAAGTAGCCTCTTTCTTTACAACTGCTCTCTCTTGTCTTTATAGATAGTGTTATGTTATAGTTAGAGAGTAGGTTAGTTTTGTTTGTTAAATATATATTGTGTATAGTATTCCAAAAACAAAAGCACAGTCCTAAGTCTCTAGAACTAAAAACACGGCTTGTCCTAAGCAATGCCGAAGAGAATCTCTCCCTATGTTCTGTCTCTAATCTATTTCGTTTTAAGTTTGTTTTTTATGTAACGTCAATAAAGAAAATCCACGATTAGTTCCAATTCCATGGGTACAGCTCACGTAGTCTCATAACAACTAGTTTGTATTCTGTTTGGATCTTTCTCTTTTTTTCTAATATAAGAATTAGATTAAAAACGAACTGATATTTCTTCTCTGGCACTGCCAGGGTCGTGTTTCGTTGGAGAGAAACAAAATTCACTGTGGTCCCTTTGTCAGTCCACTGAGCCTGAGGAATTTTCTGGTGATGTGGCAGGTCTGCAGCGGTACCGCCCTCTGACAGGCAACGAGAATCTTCCTAGAATTGTTAAGGGTCTTGAATGTACCTGTGAGGTCATTTGTCATTATCCCCCCCCCCAGTTGATATAACAACAGTGTATATTGTTATTTTAGAAAACTTTCATAACCATTTAATCTCCAAGCTTAGGTTCCCATATATTTAGGTTCCCATATATTTAGGTTCTCATATTTTTAGGTTCTCATATTTTTAGGTTCCCATATATTTAGGTTCCCGTATATTTAGATTCCCATATATTTAGGTTCCCATATATTTAGGTTCTCATATATTTAGGTTCTCATATTTTTAGGTTCTCATATTTTTAGGTTCTCATATTTTTAGGTTCCCATATATTTAGGTTCCCATATTTTGAGACGGCGATGTCAATAATGTTTGCGTTTTGTTTTGTTTGTTGTTGTTTTTTGTCAATAAACAGCAGATCAGGGCTATTAAAATCCATGGTTTTGTCTATAAATATTGTTATTATTATTATTATTACTGAAATGTCCATGTAAGTTTTATGCATATATCATCACCGTTTATTGAATAGCTCATAGTTGTCTAGATATGGGCCATAGCATTGAGATCAGCTGTCGGTAAGAAACAGTAGCCTACAAGGGATGAAACTAAATGGCTTTAATCGCAACAGATTATCCCACTTGGCACAGAAAGTGAATCACAGAATAGCAGATTAAGCTTGCAATGAGGTCTATAAACAGAAAACTATATAAAAAATGTTAAAAATTTTTATAAAAAAATCTCAGGCTTTAATACACAATTCCGACAAATGGACTCATCTACTTTTTGGGATATACTTTGAAAAAAAAAATTTTTTTTGGACAAACGTAATGTTAACCAAAAATAAATAACGCTGAAAAAAAAAAATTTGTGTCCCATTAATAACTGTTCATCCTATAACAAAGCTGATATCAACTCACATTGTCTGTTAAAACGTTTGTATACGTTATTTCTCCGACACCCATTCTCGTATCAAGTAGAAACTTTGCACAACTATCCAGGACAAGACATGAATTAATTAAAAAAACAAGATTACAAAGAGAGTTTGTGTGATACACAAACCCAGAGGCGGCCCCCGTCGGAGTTGGATCCCTGTCAGATCCGCCTATTGCAAGATGTTTCGGATGTTCCTTCTAAGTCCCTGGCTCAATTCCTGTATGCTCCCATACTTAAACTATAGCAATATTTCTGAAAGAACAGTAAAATTTAAATCATATTTTCAAAAGCCTTTAGTGTTTTTTTTCTAACCGTGACGGACAGACCAACCAACAGACAAAGCGAACAAAAATATGCTTGTTTCATTCTAATGGGGGCACTAAACAATTTTTTTTTAAATCTGATTTTTTAAAAAAATTAAGAAATTAGTTTAGAATCATGTCATTTCCGGGCTTTACGCTAGTACACGAAAGCCGCTGCTAAAATTCATGTTAAAAAATGTGCATGATATCTACATGCCAAAAGCATTTCTTATAGTAACATTTCCTCCCTTACATTTACGTAATTGTTTTAAAATTGGCGTTTTGTTATTAAAAAATCGCTTGCATAATTAATTTTATAAATTAAACGGTTTGCTTTTAGAAAACTAAAATTAGCCGTTGCGCCTAAACTTTTCAAGCCGCATTTAATGTTGAAAAAATATTTTTCGTATCTCTTCTAGTTTTGGCGCCCTGAGTGTGACAGACGGACAGACGGACATTTTGCACAAACCTAATAGCGGCTTTTCCCCTTACGGGGGCCGCTAAAAATTAACCAATTAGCAAACTAATTATTGGAAAGTAATCATTTGTTTGATATCAAATAATGAAAAAAAAAGAGAGAGATATAGATAAGCTTTGGGTTTTTGAAAGTATTTTTTGTGTATGTTTAGCTTGTTTTATTTCGTGTTTCAGCGTACTTCAAGCACCCGAGTCTGATCTGTGGTCCAGCCACCTCTCATGTCCACACAGGCCGCGGTCTGTATATCCAGACTGGCTATCGGGTAGAGAAACAGTACGAGAGGATACCATTAGAGGCCCGACACCTCTCTGAGGACTGGAAGACTGGGACATGCTTGCCCAGCATGGGTAAGCTCCCTTTCCATAAAGTCACTTCCCCTCCCCCCCCCCTCATTATCTTGTCTTGGGATGTTGGCTAATGTTTAACGCTTAATTACAAAGATATCCTTGACCTTTTATGAAACATACGTTGACTCGGCCATGACATTTAATTAGTTCAAAGCCATTATATATAATTTCTAAACACATTTACTTCTTTGATATTATATGAAACTTATGTCTTGGCCATGAATACTCAATTAACAATGGCTATAATGGTATAATTTTCATTATTTTACCAGGCCTTAAAGTTTCTGCAATTTCATCATTCTTAATTAGAATTTGTTTAATGTTTTAGTTTTTCAAAAATTATATAGTGTTCTTACGAAACAAATTTAAATTGAAATTTTGTTATATTTATTCTAGAAAAAACAATTGACAAGCAATTGTATTCCCTGCCAGGAACATTAACATTTTATTGATGTAAATTTCATGGTAGTTTTAATTATATTTTCTGTCTTAGCACGTTATCGTCAAATTAAATAGCCAATGATATGTTAGCAATAAAGCTGTTAACATAATAAAATTTTCAGCAGGTCATGCATGAGCAGCATATGTTATTGTATTTTATGTCCTGGTTTCAGATGCTGGAGTTGTAGAATTGTTGTTTTAATATAAAAAAAAAATCACAAAATTTAATTGCATGTCTAAAAATAAAATGTGCATGAAGTTTTTAAAGCCTTGTTCTTTATATATCCTCAGGTCGTCATTATTTCAAAAATCTATCCAAAGATCTTCAGTGTGAGAAGCTGTACCCTGTGTTTCTCATGTACAATGTTGAAGGTCAGCTAGGGGGCTTCGGTCTTCTTTTTCAGGGAGTGCCTCCCTCAGACCCGTCCCGCGCCCCATTCAAGTGGTTTCGTAATTCTGTGCAGTTTTATCCTGTAAGTAATTGCCATTAGCCTTGCAATACCTTAAGTGGTTACTCTAGGAGATGTAATAGTCAAACTATAAACATGTAGAAAAAGGTAAAGTTCCCCTTTCAGACCTAGTGGTCTATAGGGCAGAGGATGTTAATATCATCTGTTTCTTTGGCAAGTGGTTAGCAAGCAGAGTGTCATGTGGCTAGCACAACAACCAGCCGCCTTTATTTTCCCCAACTAAGTCAGTTTCCCATTGGAGATGGCAGACTCCAGGGGTATCCTAAAAATCCCGAAATTCCAAATCCCAGTCTTCATCGAGAAGATGGCTTAACTACTCAGACACCGCGCCCCCAAACAATACGCATATACTTAAAAGAAAATAAGTCAGAATGCAGTGTTCTAAATTTGCTTTGCACCAATAACTGTCTTAATAAATAATAATAATAATAATGAATAGTTTTTATGTAGATAACTTTCAAGCTAACTGGACTATTATCCAATTTCTCGTGTGGATCAGTCTGGGGAGGGGTATCTGGAAGAAGGTTTCCATGTTGCCACGAGTAGGGATTCAAACTCGAGCCCTCTTGTTGGCCAAGCCAAAGCCTGGTAGTTATAGCCTCTCAAAAAAAAAACAACATGCATCCCAATTAATGAGTGCCGCTTTGAACCCAATAAATACTGTATCATACTGTCTTGAAGACAATTTTTCTAACTTGTGTATTGTTTTGTCATATTTTTTTAAAGAATATTTCTTGACATTTAAAAAAAAAATCTTTGTTTTTTTCATCTAGGCCATATTTGACCTGACCATGCTGCCCCCATGTATGTTCAACCCAGAGTTCCATGTCTTTGGGTACAGAGTCTACCTCAGAGATGAGAACACCATGACCTGCCCTCGCATGCAGCTGCCGGGGCTCAGCGAGGACAACGCAGAGGGCGGCGCTGTCAGAGGGGGCTCAAAAAACGAACAAGTGACCTTTCACCCCTTAAATCCAGCACTGGAGCCCAGCCTGAATAGCACCAGCAGGCCCAAGCCTCCTAAGTACATCAAACCAAACACCAATGTTATACTGGATGATGTGATGAAGGGTGCAGGGAGCCGCAACAGTGCCTCAAAGAACTTTCTCCCCATATCCTCCATATATTTTGTATCATTATTAGTATCATTATCTCCATTAGCTAACATTTACCACGTTTCCATGGCAACAAGACTGACACAAAAGCTCTCCCACCTGGCTCTCAGATAGCGTGTAATTCTACCCCCATATTCATTTACAGAGACTAGTCCATTTTGTCTATATTTTTACCCCCCAGATTTTGTTCTGTAAATTACTTTCTAGTCATTGGTTATATTTCAAGACACTTGAAGCTTTAAACCTAAGTTGGGTATTTATATATGTGACATTATTTTTTTCATTATTTTTTTTTAATATTGTGTCATTGGTATCTGTTATAATTAATGAGATATGGAGCTCCTGTGATTTTATTTCTAGAATTGAACCAGTCTTGTGAAAAAAGGTATATGACATTACTGCAGTAGAGAAATGTATTATACTTATCAGGACGTAATCATCTTCTTTTTTGAAGTAACGTCTTTATTATATAAGATAAGATACTCTTTTACCCACTGTATTGAATGAGCTTCTCAAGAATTGTCAAATAACATTTTTTCAATGTTTAAAAAAAAGACATAACTACATATATTTATAAGAAAAATCCAGATCTAAATAACTGACTATAATGGTTGTATTAACTGATAGACCCAATCAACTTTTCTTGTCCACATTTAAAACAAAATAGTTTATTTTTTTTTTATTATTTAAAATAACAAACAATTCATGTTTATTCAACAAGATGGCTGGCTAGTCATGTGGAATGCACTCTGGACTATCATCCTGATGGTCCTGGGTTCAAACCCTGCCTGCTACCATCCTGCAGGAGGTTAGGGCTAGAATGTAATAATCTTCGATTCTGAAGGAGCATCTTTAGAATTGGGGTACACACTTGTGTTTTCTAGTTACTTTCAATGTGTTTATTATGTGTTTGTAGTTCAGATGCCTTAACATTTGTATGTAGTTCAGTGCAGAGTTTAAGAGTTATCTGTCACACATGTATGGCATGGAGAGAAAGCAGCTTTTGCTCAGATTGTCTTAAAATTTTTTGGCGATTGGGTTTTCATTAGAATTTCTTAAATGAGTGTAAAACAAAAATTTTTCTATTTGGACAAAATATCATGGCAAGCACATTTAAAAAAAAAACTGTAATATTATATTTCTTTAAAGTGTGATAAACAAAAAAGAACATTTAAATTTCACATACATAAGGAATGCTTTTTGTTTCATTTTGTCTTGCTGGATTTGAAAACTTATCAATTGTTAAATAATGGATGGCTTTAAATTAGCATAAATGATTTATCAGAGTCATATTCCATCAAGATAAACATAATTGGATAGACATGCGGGACAATTCATAGCAGTGCTAGGTGGTTGTCTGTATCTACTGTTGCTGTTGCTACCTATACTTTAATTAGATTAGATTAGTCGCTTGCATTAGGTTGATATTTCACTGACTTAATAGAACTGCACTCTCAATCTTGTAACAGGATTTTATGAAAGCATGGCAAATCTTTTCATCATTAGCTGTACATCATTCATTTTTGGTTACCTGGTATTCTGGAATTTTTTGTTTGCAAATTTTATATCAGGATGAAACTTTTACTAAAGATTCAAATTAGTTTTTAAGAAGAGTAGGGTATATTGCACATTCTTGTAGGTCTTTTAAAATGTTATAGAATTGATAAATAAACCAAAAACTTTTGAAAAAAAAATCAATAATAGATTGTAACCTATGCCTTGAAAAATAAATGTTAAAATTATTTTAATCATTTAAATTTTTTTTATGGAAAAAAAAATATTTTAAAGTAATTTTAAAACAATCTCTTAACTGCTGAGCATAAACTTTCCTATCCCATATTGTAGATCTAAGTGTAATTATTTATGGAATTTGTGTTGTTGAGAAAGTGCTATAACTAAAGGGAGATAATAGGATTCAATGTAAAAAGTTTTTTTTAAAAAGGCATATGATATTTTCATACACACACAACAAAAAAAAAAGAGTTTCTAATTATTTCAAAGTGTGGTTCTAATTTTCTTTAAAAACTTCACAATTTAGAATTACTAAAACATATTACTTATAATCAAGAACAATAGTCTATAGTTTCATATATTTTACATTCACTATACAAGTATACATTCTAGCACACATTGATAATAATAACATGTCTTCATACCAAAAGGATACAATGCATGCATCTTAAAAGATCCTTTAAAATACATTTTCTGTCGTTTCAACTTTTAAAGGGAGTTATCTAGTTACATAAAATGTTGTTACCAACAAGACAGCGTCAGAAAACCTGTGTTCTAGTTGGATTAAATATGTACTTCGATAACTTATTGTCTTGGTGGATACCGTCAGAGTGAGCTTGTAATGTCACTTGTAAATTGAATGCTGTACAAAAGATTGTCAGCTGTAAAAACTTAAATAAAAAAATGCCTTATGTTGGTCTTAAAATTTTTATCTATTTTTGTTTGATTCTGTTGTTGTAGTAATGATCATTTCTACAAATGATGACAATGATTGGCATTTTGTTGAACTAGGTGAGTGTTTCCCAAACTGTTCCCAGGAACACTTGAGTTCCGAGGAACACTTGAGTTCCATGAGGCCTTAATTGGTGCTCTATGAACTACAGGAGTAATTAACTTGTCAGACACCACATGAATTTATGGGTCTTAAACTATAAGCAAAGTGTTCCGCTAAATGCTCAGCAAGTGCGAAGTGTTTCTTTAAGGAAACATATTGGGAATCACTGTACTAGGTGATAAAAGAAAATTGTGTGGGTCAAAGTGTCTCTGTGTGTGGGTGTGGCTATCTATCTGTGTGGGTGTGGCTATCTGTGTGGGTGTGGCTATCTCTCTGTGTGGGTGTGGCTACCTCTCTGTGTGGGTGTGGCTATCTCATTGTTATTATGACATGGTATGTACGACATGTTGATTACAGAATCTCTGTTTATGATATTTAACATATAATGACAAGTGCATAACATATAACATTATAATTTCATCCTATTCAACATGTGATTTGTTTTGTTTTTTTTAACCAAGCTTTCTGTGTGATTTTTTGTTTTCTGTCATTCTTTTATTAACTCTTTTTCTCCAAACAGACGATACCAACGTTGATTCCATCAGAATGTGGTAAATAATTACGGAGAGAAAGAGTTAAGCTGCTTTTTCTTGGAAATAGATGTCAGGAATAGGGTCAATCATTAAAATCCAAGGATAGCAAGGCAATCCCATCTTTCGACAGTGAGCAAGGTTTAGCATTAAATAATTCTTGGTTTTGATTATTACTTGAAGGGTAGATTACTCAAATTTGGACAATGATTGTTGATGTCACACTGCCCCCCCCCTGTCCCAAAAACCTGAATAGAAATTTCTCTTGTTTCATTTTTAAAAGATTTTCTGGTCCATTATGATAGTAAAAAAAACAAAACAACTTTTGTTACATGCCTACCTTTGTTTTGGTGACACAGATTGAAGAAAATATTCAGAACTGTGACTCACTGGCTTCTTGTTAATTGTTGATACAAGTAAATTATTGTAACATGTACATTCTCTTATAAACTTATCCTATTAATACCATATGCTTATCAATGTTACAGTTATCATTTATGCTAGTATTATTAATGATTTGTGTGTACAAAAACCAAGGGAAGGAATCACTTTGAGGCTTGTGCTGTGCAGTTTATGACCCTATATTTTTTTTTAAATACTTGCACATGCATGAAACTAATGCTTGATGACCATAAACAAAAACCTACATTTGCATATGAGACTTTTTTTTTTAAATGTTTGTATTGGCAGAAATTTATAATTAATAATTGTTAACACTCTGTGAGTCCTCACAGTTTTCTATGGCTATTGTATGCAGTAGAGTTTGATGGATAGTTCCACTGCTCAGTCAAAAATTTTCTTAGATAAAATAATTTTAAAAATTAAAGTCTTCTTCATTCTCATTTTACATGTCAGAGGGTTCAGATCAGTAATCCTATATCTGAGCAGTGGTTTCCAGATCAGGCAGTTTTCCATATATTTTTCTTCTATAGAAGGGTTTCAGGGCAGAGTAAGATTGTGTGTCAATGTCCTATGTGACAATTAAAGTAAATGTACCACTTTCAGGCCATGTTGTGTCAGATAATGTAAAGCTGATCTTTTTCTATGGCTTACAGTTATTGAGCTTGTTATGTGCTGAGCTCAACAACCAACTAAATGCCTTAACTTCCCCTATGTATATCAGGTTCCTATTAAAGTTGGAGGGACTCGGGAGCATCCTTCAAATCTCAAAATAAAAAATCACCAGGATTTAAACTTCAGATCCATTGCTTTAGAAACAAAGAGCTTTACCACTATGGCACATTTTAGATCACTATTTCTATCAAAACAATGAAACACAGGGTCAACAATGTTATTTTCTGGATCTGAAGAATTTCTATAAATATTTTTTTTTTAATAAATGCATTTGTTATAAGTATCAACTAGTCCTATATAGCTCTATGACTTGCAGTTTGAGCTTGTTGACCTCAAAGAAATTGTTTTTCATTAATTATTTTTTTTTTTTATTTTTTCTTGACTTTTTATTTTTTACATTTTTTCATCATATTGTGTGCTTGATTGTAACTGTCGCTATGCTTTGTTTGAAAACAAAAATTGTACATAATGTATCATTACTCCTGTACATATCACCAATTTCTTTTCGGCAAGTTTGTGATGACATAGTGGCGCAAATGATGTGCTGAAACTCTACAAATAGTCTATTGCTTGCCTGAGCCCAAAAGTTTGATCATTGTGTGTCTGTGTCAGAGTGTACTGTTGATTGAATATTTTCTAGTGTAGAAGAGAACCCATTGATTTGTTCTCAGTGATCAACTTTGGAGAGTGATTCCATTGTGTTGTGTATAAATTACACTAGAGTAGCCAAGTCATGTTTGCCTTTTGTTGTATGTATATGATCCTTCAATCATTTCAAGAGATTAGAAATATCAAGACACAGGTTTAGAATTTGGACAAAAAATAACAGCAAAGATTCATATCTACTAGGGTGGACATACACCCTCATTAGGCTGCTTGGTAAAGTGGTAGGCTTTTAAGCCTTGGGCTGTCATTTTGACAGTCCAGAGTTCAAACCCTGCCAATGGCCACCCCACCCACTACCATCTTACAAAAAGTTTGGGTTTAGATGAAATGGACTTCAATTTTGAAGCAACATTCAAAACATTTCAAACAATATATTAAGCAAACAAAACTAGTCAACCAAAACCATGAATTAAACAATTAGACTTATTTATGTTTATTATACTTTCATCTAGGCCTTCACAAGATGTATAGATATTTTACAATACTTTGACTTAAACATTTATGAAAATGTTTTGCTTTTACTTTGTTCATCTTATTATGGCCAAAAAAATAATAAAGTTACAAACAGAATATAAGATTCTTTTTTTTAAGTAAATAAATCTAATAAAACTAAAAATTAGATTTAGAATAGTTTGTTAGTGCCCTTATCTTAATTGAATAGGTAGCATATTTATACCCAGGAAAGCTGATAATGTGGTAGAGTTGAAATTTCCCTAATTAGCAGATATGACTAGATTAGCACATATAATTTGATCAAGATTTTAATAATTAAGATAAATGCTAAACATTAAAAAAAAAACTTTGTTACAGTAACTATGTTTCTCTACATTCATGACTACTGAGTAACAATATAAAATTATAAGAGAAATACAATTTGAAAGTAAAAGAGAAAAAAATTATAAGATAATAGTCATTAAAATGAACAAAGAAAAATTGATGGATCATGATTTCCAATACTTAGAGAGCTTTCTATATTTACCTGACAAAATTCAGTTCTTAATAGTTGAAGAAATAAATTACAATAAACAGAAAGTCTCAGAACAACATTGTTATGCCTTTTCAACCAATGGCGTACTAGCTGTGCAGCCATTTTTAGTACCATGTTTGTTTTTATTTTATTGGAAATACAAAGTTTAAACATTTAAATATATAAGAATATATATGTATTAGTAGGCATATATATATATAACATAAATTGCTTAGGGCTAAACTTTTTTTCATGAATACATAATGAAATCAACAAAACTTGTATACATCAAATATAACTTTGTCATTTTGGATTCTTACATAAAAAAATATTATTGTTACTTTAAGTTGATCATTATATTTAGCAAAATAGAGCCATCTGACTTACTGTCATTGATATTGAGCAGCATATAGAAACTTCATTGAATTTTAAAATCATGTCATTTTAATCATCTGGTAGTACAAAAAAAGATCAATCTCTTTTTTAGACTTCTAGCACCTACCTTTTTGTCTTGTGGAATATGTTAGAGAAAGGGCTGTAATAAAACCAAAATTAGATTTAATTAGATTTAAAATCATTTTTAGCACCCTTATCTTAATTGAATAGGTTGCAAATTTATACCCAGGATTAGTGAAGGGTCAAAATCCTGACATACAAAAATAATACACCATATAAATCTGAAGAAATATCAAAGCATAGGTCCAGATTTGGATCTAAATAGGCAAGCTTGAAAAAGTGTGCTATTATTTTGTGAAATTAAATTTTCAAAGTAGATAAAATACATTTCAATGTTTCCTGAAAAAAAAAATATATTTATCAAAATGAAACCAAAATATAAAATATATTTTTTACTTATACAGTATGTAGTTCTAATGTTTTACAGTACAGAAAAATTTTACAATGTTGACTGTTTCTTTACAGTAAAGCTTTATACTATCTTTGTTTCTGTTTTATGCAAGTTAAACTGTAGGCCAAATCAAGCTTATTCTGACAATTTTTGTAAGAGAATTTATTAAATCTATCATACCCAGTTTCTTACTGAGTTGATAATTTGTATCACTTGAGTCTTGCTAATTTTGTTTTCAGCGATTTGATTGATTTCAACATTTTTTTTTTCATTTGAAACCATGATTATGTATCAATAAACATGCCTTTATGACATTAAAGAACGTGTGTTTGTTACTATAACACTGAAAGTTATAAAAATGACCCGTTTCTAAGCGCCCTCTTTAACTCATTGTCCTGGGTCCTGCTAATATTTGATTTCCTTGATTCTTGAAGCCTCAATTCAAATTATTTTTTTGCTTCATTCCTTTGACACAATACATCTTTAAGCTATGGCTATGACATGCTCATTCCCCTATGATATTAGGCCTATATGAACTGTCAGGTTAAGGAGTCTGTGAGTATGGTTCCTTTCAGCTTTTAGGACTCAAACTCGAGAAACCTTGATAGGTTGTCATGCAGTCTCTACCACACCATGTACATGGGCGCCCGCAGGATTTTTTGCAGGGGGGTGCAAGTCGCCATTCATGGTTCAAAGTCGTAACTGCAACTTTTTTATTGCAAAAAATATTAAATAAAAGAAATGGCGCTCCACGCCACCCATACATATATGATATTAAGTTCACACTAAATACTTGTTTCATGAAGTTTTAAAAAACTAACAATTTCGTAAGTTTATTTGTGAGACCTATATATCCCAAAGGTTGATCAAACAAAAAATGCTAACGTTGCCAAAACTGTCAATAACTTTACTACTGCATTGCTTCTCGTCGTGATGGATAACCCGGCGATGAATGTTTATCTGCAGTGCTGACATTCTTAATAATGTAAACAAAACAGGTTGAACTGAGAATTATTATTGCTTGAAAAGTGAAACGTTAATGAAAAAACTAACGCACAAAGTTACGTAATGTAAAGTAGTATTCTGTAATAACTCCTGAAATCCAAACACATTTTTGTTTTTTGTCGGTGTGTCTGTCAAATACAAATTTTCGGTAACATACAACTGAATACCCCGTTTGCCTGCCAGCAGTCTCGCCTTTTTCAAGTTTTTTTTTTTATTATATCATTAATGTGCCTGATGTTAAGTGGCCAATTATGCTAAGATGGACATACTGCAACGTCATGGAAACTGGTTCATGAAGAGAGAAATAATTGACAATTAAACGACAAATCAGAAACACACGAGAAGCAGGCACTGATTACACATGCAGTTTGTCATGTTTCACTTACAGCCATTATTTTAAAAACGCCAAGCAGTCAAAGATCTTTTCGAAGTTGTTACTTAAAGCGCGAATGATTTTGTATTTCTCAGTCAATTGTGTTTCACACAAAAGAGTTAAATTTAGCATCAACGCTCTCTCTTGGGGCTGTTATGGAAGAAAAAGATAATCTTCTGGATGACACTAACAGCATTCAGGTCAATAATAATAAATTTCAGTATGTGGGACTCGCAACGGGCAATGTCTGCTTTAGGATATTTTTCACGAATCCTTGCCTGAACAGTTTTAAATGATACCCATCAAAGGGCAGCCATCATAACTTTGGCCGAATATTTTGTCCATGTGAAAAATGTACATAATGTATTCGCTGATAATGAAGTTGGACACAGGCAGTGCATCTCTCTTAGCAAAAGTTACCAAACCAATGAATTCTTATCGAGTACAATTGCCATCAACAAATCCAACTCTCAAACACATCTCTTCGGTGCCAGAGATATCTGCATAATATTAAAGAATATTAAGAAAATGCAGTTAATTCGTGCTACTGCTGCTCGTATATCTCTTGCTGCTACCAGTTCTGAGTCGATACAAATCAACGTTTTGACGTGTTTAACCTGCTATCCCTGACCTCAACTTTGCAAGACGTAAATACATTTACCAATATAACCCCACTCTTCAATCTTGTCCAAAGAAACTTTCACATATATCAAATCAAAAGACAGCTGGCAAGATTTTTTACCCCAAGACAAAAAAAATTCTTTATCATTTTCTAGGTCTTTACTAAATATAATGTTAGCTAATAATTATATGCAAATGAAAACAAATCGTTAAGACTAACGTGTTATAGAATATTGAATGGCAAGCGTACATGGTCGGACATTAACTGCAGATTAGCCTGTCATAGTCTATTAAAACAATAGCTTATACCTATTAACTTTATTTTAATGGTAGCACTACATGTTAAGTTGCTTCTTAGCAAAGTTCATTGATTTAAGGTGTAAAACGCTGGCTAAAATTTGGCTACCCAGAACTCAGAGGGGTGAGCATGAATGGTCAACCATTAATATATGTGGTGTTAGTGGTTCTCCAGGTCTCTGCTCCATAAAGTAGTGTTGGCTTAACAATGGTGTTAAAGAGCCTGATCTTTGTGGTGGTGCTTATTTCCCTAGATTCCCATTTCTTCAGCTGATGGAATGCCTGCTCAAGCTTTATCAATGCGGGTTCTGACATATGAATCTGTTCCTCCATGGAGGTCCAGGATACTGCCGAGATAGGGGACGCTTTCCAGCGCCTGACATTGGACTTTAATGGATGTGTTGTTGGATGCCTTTATCTTGGACA
>JADKLZ010001483.1:27457080-27472790 GCA_021533235.1 Biomphalaria straminea
TAGGAATAGTGTGACACTTAGATGTATAGCTTGTAGGGCGACAGACAAAGGGTAGGAATAGTGTGACACTGAGATGTATAACTTGTAGGGCGACTTAGTACCTGTAGGTCGTGGCTGACACAGAAGATTTAGTAGCTTTGATTTAGGGTTAGGGTCTCGGTCTATGTACTGAAGAGTTTTGAGGACAGTTGGGACACAGCTGTCATGCACAGCTTGTTTATGCACAGCGTGATTAGTATTCCCTTCATTGCACCATAAGTTTTTGCAAGTATCTCTGTTTCTAAGAAATATGACTATGTAATATGTATTAATTGTTTATTATGCAATACATAATGCTATAATATTTTTATGATGAATGTTGTTCGGGCGGCAGAAACTGTTTAAACAGATTTGTGATTTAGACTTTCTGAAGGTTGTATTCTTCGGCTTCGGGTTGTGGCGATGCTTCCTAATCTCTTTTGCTTATTCCAGTTGTATATATATATACCTCAGTTTCAATGTCTCGTTGAAGACTGGACTTGTCTTCGCAAGGTCCAGTTAGGGGGAGAGGGGGGATGTCATGCACAGCTTGTTTATGCACAGCGTGATTAGTATTCCCTTCATTGCACCATAAGTTTTTGCAAGAATCTCTGTTTCTAAGAATGCATTCTTTTGTTGATGTCATTGTTGTTTCCTAGCATTGCTTCTGGTGGGCGAATGTTGGTTTCCTTATAGAGTGTCTATTTGGTGTGTCCTTCCCCAGTTTTGGGTAAGTTAGTATTTAGTTGTTATTTGTCGTGGTGTAGCTTTAATTTGTTATTTCTAGGATCTTGTGAACGGCGATCTTAAAGAATGTTTATCTTTTGTAATAGGGACTCAGGCTTGGGCGCTGGTGGAGCCAAGCTCGAGGTTGTTTGATTTGGCCCTTGATTGTGATGATTATCATCCATGGTGTTGAGTGTGGGCGCTGTTAGCCCTGGTAGACTTTGGCAGTAATGTTAAGGTACTCTATTGTTGTGTAAAACATATTTGCACTATATTTGTGAATGATCGATGCACTATTGATATGTATTCATGTATTCATTTATTATGCTTCATCATTTTACTATTTCATTAAATATTGTTTGATTTATATAACAGTGTATCCACAAGTATCCATTTCTAGTTGTAGCAGTTGTTATTTAATTACTAACGCATTACTTGTATCTAGTAGGGGTGCCAAGGCAGACGAGCCGCGGCTATATAGTAACCCCTGCAGAAAGTTAGTATTAGTCAGGTGTACCCTAGACCGTTATACCTGACAACAGCGCCATGTAGAGTTACCAGGGGCGTGTGTCGTGTGCTAGACTTTTCTGGAGAACTATACATACAAATAAACATTGGGAGCAATTCGCCCAGAGGCTGGCTCGCGATCTTGGCTCCAAGAGGTGTGTGTTGTTTGCCAGAGACAACATGTAGGAATTAATTCTAAGGGACCAGGGTAACAAGTAAAGAGTTTATTAGTTATGGCATTAGATGCTAGCATTATATGCTAGTCGGTTATGAATAAATAAAATTGCGCTTTAGCTAGTTGTAGGCGATATCCCGGTTGTCTATTTAGACTAATTTAGAGTGGCAGTGAGAGTTAATGAATGTCAGTGTAAGCCGAATCAGTGACAGCCTGAGACGGTAGATGACACTTCGTGCTGTAAGTCTTTGAAGTAACAATCTTAAGTCGGTAGATGGCAGTCTAAGTGTAGAGGGAGTCAGTGAATGAATAGATGTTATCGACAGTGGCAAAGATCAGCGGCATGCGGTGATTGGCATCATGTGACATAAACAGCGGTACTGAACTCTAATGCAGTTTGCAGCTCTGGGTCCAGTGAATGTAGGAGGGAGTAGCATGGTGGTCTAATTGGCATGGGTCACTCATTGCTGTTTTGTTGATTATGCCTTTATGTTTATTATGTTTACAGATATAACAGTTTTATTAGTATATTGAATTGAAGCAACGTGTCTTATTATGTCATGTACGCCATGTTTGCAGTTATCGAATCATTCATCAATCAATTATCTTTTATTTTATTGGTTTTAAAGTGGCCATTGTTGCCCTATTTTGAATATTAAATATTAGTTTTAATTAGGGTGTTTGAGTTCACGCGTATTCATTTTGTAGTCATTGTTGTTAATAGTTTGATTTATAAGCCTACACATTTAGAGTAGGCATACTGTAATAATTATGTAAACAAATTAACTATACGCACCAAGAGGAAATCATCACTCTGTATTATATAAGATAAGATGTAATAATAATGATACCTCCAGCGATAAATATATTAGACTAAAGTAAAATGAGGTAGTGACGAGTGGGGGCAGAAAGGGGTTGTGATACCCGGAACCATCGAGGCGACCTAACGACAGTCCATCGCGCATTCCGGACCACCAGGCACTGTTAGGTACCACAATATACTGAAATGCTTGCAAATTACCATTATAGTGTACTACATGGGTGTTGCATCGGGGACTAGGCGGGCCGCATATATATATATATATATATATGCTTCGTTTGAAAGGAAGAAAGATGCACATACATTTTATGTGCAAACAACAAATTACAATGCTTCCGATGATAAACACGAAGTCTTCAACTCTTCATTAGAAATTTTAGGAAAGGGTCACAATGTCCATCAGGGAACCTAACAATTTCTTCCTTGAGATTACATATTGATGTAATGATTGGCCAGTGAATACAACTGTGTTACCAAACATCAGAATGTTTTATTTCCAAATCTTCAAATGCTTTTCGGAACTGCCAGTCGGGACTTGCCTTGGATAATTGGAGGCCATTGGCGGAGTGAATTTGGTGGCCCCGAATAATATAAGAATTATAAGAATATAAGAAGGAAAAAAAATTATGCAATTTAATAAAGACGTACAAGTTTCGCTATTCCTTTTTGGTAATATCAAATCATGATCATAAGGGAGGCCCTTTAAGTACTATGGACCTTAGCGGCTGCATACTTTGACCATACTTAGGGACTCCTGGGAACAACTTGCATTTGTGCTTCAATGGTACACCATGTAATTGTGAATTCTATGTACCGTTGTGTAAATTTTTCAGTTACTAGTTTATGGTTGGAATATTTTCTTTATTTAATTAAAAGGTTTGTTTTTCTCAGTCAAAGCGCCATCAGTTGTTACCCTTGCCATCTTGTACAAGCAACCCAACTTTTTCAACACAGTTCTCCATAACATTGAATAAATACTGGACAGGGCTTATGTCTGTTATTGAATTTATATACTATTGCTATTAAATATAATCTTTGTTTTTTTTTTAACTCTTTAGAAAGACAATTACATAGACAATGTGTCTTTAGCCTTTTCTTTACAAGTGATAACAATCAAAGGTTTCAATAATTTCTATAGATATTTACAATGATTTATTTATGTTTTCGCGGGCCGCATAAAACACTTCAGCGGGCCGCATGTGGCCCGCGGGCCGTAATTTGCCCACCCTTGGTGTACTAGTATCTAGTGCAACCCAATAACAAAAAACGAAGTCACAACTATAAAACTAAAGTTAAAAAAAAAATAATAAAATAAACAATGAGGTCTATAATAATTACCTTTTTGAAGAATGAGTTTCTATCCGTGGGAACATACACACTCCAGTTTCTATTCTTCATATTTCTCTTTGTGAGATTCAAAGGCATATCAGTAGATCTAGATACTGTTTTACTATAAACTTATAGCCTATGACACTAGTCGCACGGTGCTTTAATTGTTGAAAATATAGAACTCCTGGTCGGGCTGAAACTAGTTTAGTCTTGTGTGAATCAAAGTTTGAAATGACACTATGTTCTCTCCCTTGATTTGTATCCCTCTAATTTTTTTCCTTGTAGGTCTGGATTGTATCACAATAGATTACTACTCCAGGTGTTACGACTGAACAGTAGCCACCTTGGCCATTGTCCGAGCGCAACGGCCATCGTGGATATTTTTATTGTCGGCAGGTGCTGACCACATCAATGTGGCTATGTCTGACACCATGTTCTGTTGTCACAGATTAATAAACTACTGTAGACTTTACTTTGTAACAATTAATAATATAACGAGACTTGTCTTCATTAAGGTAGACATGGAGAACCCTTTTATTTCCACTCTATCTTTTACGTTCACTCAAAACATAAACAATAAACAATGACGTAATATACTTTATATTAGCACATCCTTCCTTTTAAAGTTCTTAATAGGGCCTACTGATATCTAGAAGGAATCTTAACAAGTCGGCCACTCCTGGTTGTTTTGACTGGCACAACAAGTTCTCTAGACGTTGGTCTATAACTGTCTGTTTCGGTGGTTCTAACAGTTTATTGTTCATTGTCTTCGTCAGTATCATAGTACCCAGAGATGTCTTCATCAAAACTCTTGTTCAAAAACCGTTGGTTTCTTCTGTAGGTTTTTCCATCATTTGTCTTTATGATATAAGATCTGGGTGATGGATGTTTCTTAATGACGACAGCATTCTGCCATGTTTGTCCTAGACGCACTCTCACCTTCTCTCCGACAGAATAGTCTTTAGGTAGTCTTGCTTTTGCATCATATTTCACTTTGCTTTTCATCTGTCGTTCGTTGAGTAATTTCTCTGCATCTTCAGCTATCGATGGTTCAAATAGTTTGGGATCAGTTGGAATTATGTCCCTGAGTCTTCTACTCATCAGCAGTTGTGATGGTGAATACGGCAGTCCACTTACTGGAGTATTTCTATACTCGAGCATAGCGAGATATGGATCTTCCTGAACTTTCTGTCAAGTTTCATTCCAAACATGTCAACAATCACAAGTCCGTTGCGTGAATTGCTAAAGAAAGATGTATTGTGGCAGTGGAATGCAGAGCAAGAAAATGCTTTCCAGCTAATAAAAAATACTCTTAGTGAAGCTCCGGTTCTGCAGCTGTTTAACCCTGAAAAATAAGTTACTATTCAGTGTGACGCTTCTTCTAAAGGGTTGGGAGCATGTTTAATGCAAGAAGACAAACCAGTTGCGTATACGTCAAGATCATTGACAGAAACAGAGTGCAGGTATGCACAGATAGAAAAGGAAATGTTAGCTATAGTTTTTGCGGCTGAACATTTTCACCACTATATTTTTGGACGAACTGTGACTGTACAATCAGATCACAAACCTTTGCAAACTATTGTGATGAAGCCTTTACACAAGATTTCACCAAGACTTCAGTTGATGATGTTAAGACTATTGAGATATCAACTAACAGTAACTTACACTCCAGGTTCAAAGATGCAAATAGCTGATACGTTATCACGTGCGTACATCAGTGGTCAAGAACAATCAAATTCAGATGATGACATGGTTATGAGGATTCATAGCGCAACAGCACAGTTTCCGGGAAGTGATCAGAAGATTATTGAAATTAGAAGGAAAACTGAAACTGATGCTAAATTGAAAATATTAATTAATTATGTCAGAGAAGGTTGGCCAAAGTTGAAAGCTCAAGTGCATGAAACAGTAAAGGTGTACTGGTCATTTAAAGACAGTATTCACGAAGAAAATGGAATATTGTTTTACGAGAACAGAATCATAATTCCTTCAAGCATGAGAAATGAAATTCTCGACAAGTTACACACAGGTCATTTTGGTCTTGAGAAAACCAGGTCGAAGGCAAGACAGAGTGTGTTTTGGCCAGGACTGTCTAAAGATATTTTTTCAACCATAATGAAATGTTCAACCTGTGCAACATTTAAAAGAAACAATGTGAAGGAAAAATTGCTACCTCATGCTGTACCAGACAGACCATGGAAAAAGGTTGCGACAGATTTGTTTGAATGGCGAAACAATGATTATTTGCTAGTTGTGGACTATTTCTCAAAATACCCTGAAATAAAACGACTGGAGAACAAAACAGCAGAATGTGTTATCAGGGCACTGAAAGGAATTTTTGCTAGACATGGCATACCAGAAGAAATAGTGAGCGACAATATGCCATTCAACAGTTATCAATATAGAGAGTTTGCTTCTGAATGGAATTTCAAGATAACTACATCAAGTCCCAGGTACCCTCAATCAAATGGTCAAAGTGAGGTGTATGTTGGTATCGTAAAGCAGATATTCAACAAAGCATACAAAAGTGGGAAAGATCCATATCTCGCTATGCTCGAGTATAGAAATACTCCAATAAGTGGACTGCCGTATTCACCATCACAACTGCTGATGAGTAGAAGACTCAGGGACATAATTCCAACTGATCCCAAACTATTTGAACCATCGATAGCTGAAAATGCAGAGAGATTACTCAACGAACGACAGATGAAAAGCAAAGTAAAATACGATGCAAAAGCAAGACTACCTAAAGATTATTCTGTCGGAGAGAAGGTGAGAGTGCGTCTAGGACAAACATGGCAGAAAGCTGTCGTCATTAAGAAACATCCATCACCCATTTCTTATATCATAAAGACAAATGATGGAAAAACCTACAGAAGAAACCAACGGTTTTTAAATAAGAGTTTTGATGAAGACATCTCTGGGTACTATGATACTGACGAAGACAATGAACAACAAACTGTTAGAACAACCGAAACAGACAGTTATAGACCAACGTCTAGAGAACTTGTTGTGCCAGTCAAAACAACCAGAAGTGGCCGAGTTGTTAAGATTCCTTCTAGATATCAGTAGACCCTAGAACTTTAAAAGGAAGGATGTGCTAATATATGATATTACGTCATTGTTTGTTGTTTATGTTTTTAAGTGAACACAAAAGAATGAGCGGAAATAAAAGAGTTCTCCATGTCTACCTTAATGAAGACAAGTCTCGTTATTATTTATTGTTAAATTGTAATGTCTACAGTAGTTTTATTAATCTGTGACAACAGAACAGATATGGTGAAATTACTTTAGAGGACCAGTTGGATTGGTGGGGGTAGGGGAAGCTTTCTGTAATCTTTTTCAAAAGTTTTTTTTTTATATATAAAAAAGGTTCCCGACTGTGGATTCGAAATCGAGGTTTCGAGCTTCCATGGTAGAAGGCCGACGCGTTACCCACTGAACCATTCAAGTACTTACAAAAATATAAAGTTTTTTAATCTAAAACGTCAAAAGTTTTTTTTAATCCAACGACCTCATTTTCTACACCTTAGCCTAGTTGATGTCTAGATTAATAATTTATTACGACTTATTGATTTACTAAGTGGTTGATTTAAAATGGATTCGCGTGTTGTCACCGGCAGTGAATAAATTGTGCAAAGTTTGAAGTTGAGAATGGGAAGTGAAAGAAATGACGTGTACAAGATTCTACCCAGACAGAGTTCTACAAATAGTTACTTGCTGCTTGTAACTTGTCATTGCATTTTATTATGTTGTCCTACAAAAATCAGACGACGCCCTAAATACAAAACTAAAGTTGTAGTAATGTAGTACAATAAGTTTAGATACATACGAATTTTTGTTTACACACTTAAGTCGTAACTTTTGACCAACAGCCACCTTGGCCATTGTCCGAGCCAAAAGACTGTGATTATTGTTGTTGTCGGCGCGTGCTGACCAGTCCTTTGAAATTCAATGTGGTCACTCCTTACCAAAGGATTGCCATATTTTTTTTATAGCAAGACACAAATCTGTATGTTTACTTAACTAAAGGTAGAGCGATTATTTTGATCCACACACCTCCCCCCCCCCCCGAATAAAAAAAAGTCCTGGTTAAACGAATGTATAAGTCAATTATAATTTATGATGATTCCACTCAACATTAGTTAAGAAAACGTAAAAGAAGTTAGTTGTTCAGTGGCGTAGCATACATGGCGCGAAGGGGTTCAATAAACCCGGGCCCACGACCATTTAGGGGCCCACATCCGATGATTAAACAACTATGGGTCCAGGGCCCCTCTATGCAAAACAAGCTCTAGCTTAGTTCCTCCATGAAATACTTATTAGTAACATACAATATCTGGACTTATAGGGTCCCATATCTCAAGTAGCTTATGACCTATCCAACTGTAAATACGACTCTACATGGCACGTATGGGTTTCATATCGCCTGGTCCCATAATTATTAACCAAATGTGGCCTGCAATTTTGTAAAAAAAAAATGTTTAAAAAAAATTAAAGTTTCCTTAAAATATCCCGAACGTCATCTCAAACTTTATATTAACTTCAAAAGTTCAAAACATTAACCCGTTTTTTTTTACTTTAGTTGGAGTTTTTGTAAGGAACTGCTTTCATCAGGTTCATTGTAATGTGGTGACGATGTGTTGGTGGTGACGTTTCAGTCCCATACTTCCTTCTTTCTTTTGTTTTCTCCATGTATGTTAATTAAACCGTATCTTTTTTTTTTTTTAATTTTTTTTAAAGTAAGAATTTTTTTACCATTACCAGAACTCCGGATTTAGACTTAAAATAGGTATTAAACAAGAAAAAGAAAACTTCATATTCTGTTTGTTACTTTGGGAAACATTAAAAATGTTGACTTCTATACTTCTTATTGTGACTGTATTGGGGAGGAGGTTTATAGGCCTAAAATACATTTTAAAGATAAAGCGATAATTACATAATTACATTTATCGTGGGAATGTGTCTTTCACTTGAATGGCTGCTTTGTCGTCTGGTATGTGCATTGGAAAGTCGTAAGGATGGTCTCGGAATTATATGAACGAACAGGCTTGACCTCTTTAGAGACCCCTGCATTTTTGACATTCGACATCCTGACATTATATAAAGGCGTAATATTTAATATTAAATGGAAAACAAATTTCGGATACTTATTTGGGGGACCCTCAGTGGGGGTCCGGTGAGATTTTCAAATTTGGAACCCCATCCCCCCACACTAGCTACGCCACTGAATAGTCTTCATTTATTGTTTCAACAAAAGCAGCCACTTGCACATTAGGTTTACTTTGCTAAACAGTACTTAAATATGGTCTTCAATGAAGCGTGGTCGAGAGGCTAAGTGCGGCTTCAACATGGCTTGGCTTGGCTACCTAGAAGGGGGCACGAGGTTCGACACCGGACTCTGGCAGAGTTGTGTTTACTGGGCGCCTAAAGGCAGCACGGAAAACCAACTTCTAGATACCCCCCCCCCACGTGTCCACAAATGAGATTGGACCAAAGCGCTCTGAGCATGCTATAAGCTTGAAAGTAGCGCTATATGGTAGTTATAATAATAATACTGATTCTGTCAGCTGTGTTATTTAACTTGAATTGGAATGTCTTTTAGTAAATGTAGGCCTACTCATACATACAAACTACTGGATTTCTTTGTCATACAAAATGTCATATTGTGGGTGGGGTGGAGGAGGGGCCCATCAACATATTCTTGAACCCGTACCCACGGGTATCATATATATACATATATCCTATACTCTTAAGCGAGCAATTCTTGTATATATATATATTTATTTATTTATATATATATATATAAATTTTATTTCGAAAACGGCTCAAACGATTTTCTTTAAAATTTCAAGGTATGTGCGTATTAGTGAGAAAAAAATTCTGAACTCATTGGCCACATCGGGAAAACTCGAGTTCGACCGTTATTTCGATATAAAAAATGTCTCAATTTAATTTTGGTTTGAAGGTTTTATGAATGAAATGGAAAATTTATGAATGAAAGTTTTCCATGACGTAAACGGGAAAAACGCTGCTTACGTCACTAAGCTTACCTTACTACAATGCAAACAAGAACGAGTTTTAAAGTATCAATGGACCTAATTAAACATTTGCACACCATCTTATTGAAGATTGATTTATTATAGAACAATGGGTGGAAAGTAATGAAATTAAATGTACCGATGTATGATTAGTTATTGCGTTTTAAGTGCTTAATAAATTGTTTACACTTTAATTGCGTAGAGCGGTGTAGATTCCTCATTAATCTTCGGATTTGATGTCAAGCCTTATTATAATTTTGCTGGTAAAATTATGACCATGTGTTCATGCTTCAGTGTCTAATGTCCCGTACCAAAACAAAGGAAATGGTGATTACACAGCTGCTCTACTGCTCCTTACTTTCTCACACTGAACAAGATATCTAAACTTGGGGTTATCGTTAGGGCGTGGTGACGAAAGGCCCAGGAGATATATGAATGGAGGGATGTGTAAGAGCAGGCCATATCTTTCCATGGGCTGTAGCACCAGTAGCAGTAGTATATTACCTTTCTTAGTATAAATTATTTAACCGAGCAAGGCTCGGCCACCTGATATTATATGCCTATATATGTCGAATGGACCTCATTCACTGAAACGTACGTCACGTGAAAACCATCGAGGATTCACTTGTGTGTATAGATTAGTACTGGAAAGATGGGGAAGCAATGTGTTGCATTTGACTGTAATAATAATGAACACAAAAAAGAATGTAGAGTAAAAAAAAGTTTTCATCCTTTTCCTGTGAACAATCCAAAGCTAGATTTAGATCTATGTAAAGTATTCCGGCTCGCACTTCACTCGCAGCTTTCTGCGGAAATTTTTGACATGTGGGAGCGAGTATATATTGTTCCATAGGTAAGTGATTTCAAATGTAAAAAATAATCGTAATACTAAAGAAACAAAAAAAATAAATTAATTTTTAGAAATCGGATAGTAAACACATCTAGAATCTAAATAACTTTAATAAGGAAGTGTGAAGACGACTTGTGTAGATCTGGATATAATATAGGCTATATAGAATTTATAGATAGATCTAGATCTATCTAGATCTAGACTTCTAGTAGTATATTGAAATATTGTTGGGTACATTCTGAAGTAAATGATCATCATGATGACTTCCAGGTTGTCATCTAGATTCTACTGAGGCTGAGTACTACTTCCTAGATCTAGCTACTAACTTCTAACTTAATTCTAAGCCTAAGCTAGTAAAGTAGTATCATAAGTATGATCTATCATCTAGTAGATCTACTTATTAGTAGTAGTTTAGACTAGACTTTTAGAGTTTTAGAGATACTTTATTTGTAGTCGTAGAGACGTAGTCAGTAGTCTGAGTAGTGACAATCTAGAATCTAGTCCTAAGTCAGGCTAAGTCTAAGTCTAAGACAAGTCCTAGTACAAGTAGTAGGCCTAGATATAGTTACTATATATAGTAGAGTCTTGTATATGGAACACCTCATCCTATTCTCATTCAGTAAACAGATCGCTTTTTTTGTTCATAACTCATTTGTTTTTATGTTTGGAGCTAAAAAGGACAGTAATGTTCTATTTGGGCGGCGTGGTCGCCATTTTGAAAAAAAGTACAACAACAAACCAGATCAATATACCTCTCAAAATTTGTAATAAAAGTACTCCTGAGGTTTTAAATCCATTTGTGCACAAACTTAATGACTTAATTTCACTATATCCTCTAACGCTGGAAACGTTGTGCGCTATCGCCGATATTATATTTTTACATATTTTATAAAATTAGTAGACCTATAGGCTAGCTATAGTGATTAACTGCATAAAACATCGATTTATTTTAATCACATTCTATCTTTTGAGATTAGTTATAGATCTAAAAAGAATTCTAGTTTAAAAAAACAACAACATGCTTTCTATCGAGCGCTGGTAGTACTGAATGTTCACGATCCACTGATCCAACGCTGGAAACATGCGTCGTGCGCTATCAACAATATCATATCAAATCTCAGATCTACGACTGACTAGTGTTTAATTAAAATAATTACCTAAGTAGTTGAAACAATGTAAAAAAACAATGTTTTTTAGCTTCTTTTGACTAAGTTCACGTTTCTGAGATGCGTCTCTCTCGACGATTCAGCGTGAATGATTGAAAATCAAGTTTTAAAAAAAGGGTATCAGATCCACTTCCCACGACGACCATCCAATTGGTTAAAAAAACAACGTGCTAAAAAAAAAGTTTTTTGAACTATATACTTTTTAAAGGGAAACTCTTATAGTTTTTCAAATTTTAGTTATTGACATATTTAAATTCTGCGTAAAAAGTTGTAATAGTAAACATTATATCATTTTTTCATTTAAATGCTTAGAAAAATTTATATTTAATAAATTGGACAGTAAATTTGCCACGCCCCCTAAAAAACGGGGTTCTTTGAAATTCTGTTTTTATCTTAGACATACGTCTTTTCCATCAACAATACTGAAAGGGAAACTAGATTTAACCAATCGTATCGCTTCTTTCTTACAGTAGCTGTCAGGCTCTTTGGCTTAGTGACGGGATATAGTCCAGAGCTATGCTATAGTTTTATATATATATAGAGAGAGAGAGATGTAAAAGCATTAGGATAACCAACTCGAGAAAAAAAAAACATTTTTATCTAAACCTCTCCCTATCCCAAGAAGTAAATATATCGTGTGTCTGACTGATTCGAACAAACTGGTCAGTGTAAGGCTAGTCTAGACTACGTGTAGTCGGTCATGACAAGACAACCAAGCGATAATATGTTTGTTGTGTGTTAAGTGGTCAGGCGAGAAAATATACACTGCCATGGCTAGTCAAGCATGTAAATCTCCTTTTAATACGCATTTTGTTCTTTGCTTACAAGATCCTAGATCTAACCGTATAGACGGCGATTTATTTTTTTTATGAGAATTTGTATCTATGGTCTCACGCTATAAAATGAGTCTATAGATTAAATTAATAGGTTAGTGTGACGTCACATAGAAACCCGGTGAAAGTCTGACTGTTTTGGATGCGCAGAAAAATAACGTCAGAAAAACATCAATTACTAAGTTATTATTTCAAATAAAAAAAAAAGAATAATATATTCATTATCTGTGAATCAAAACACATATTATATCAAAAATTGTCAAAACCATCAGAGTTTCCCTTTAAGTACTAAAATGAATGCATTATGATTTCTTAAATTAAAATTATGTGTTTAGTAATCAAGATAGGAAATATTTAAGTGGAAATAAATAAATAGCTGCATACGTGATCTTACGACGTACAATATGGGTATATAGCATCAAGGCTATCTATTTTTAATTCTTAAATCATTCTATTTCCGTTTTTTTTTCTTTGTCATTTACAACAACCATTTTTTAATCGTAAGTAAGCTCCCTTTTTCATATAGTTCTAAAAATAATATGTTTCTTACCTTTTCAAACGTGGTCACATAAATCCGTAAGTAAATCCTGTCCGTCGTGATATTGATACTTGGAGACATTCACAAATGCATAAAATCTTTATAAAAACGAATTTCTACAAATCTTTGCTAAGGAAGCTTATACAAACATAGATCTATACCTCAGTATAACCAAATATGCTACAGATGGCCTATATAAAGAGATAATGAACCATCAACTCAAAAAATGCATTTTCAATGGGAAATCTGTTTTCCGCCGTATATCTAATAAATATTTCTTCATCCCTTTTATGGCATTATGGGTAGGAGAATTGCCCTGGGAGGTTAAAACTATAGCTTTACATACATGGTTTCCGAGAACTCTATAATCTCAAAAACTGCCCTCTGCTTTGGAAAAGTGAAACAAAAATAAAGAAACTTATACTAAAATTGGACATTTGCTGTCCCGATAGAGCGTTTTTAGCTCCAAACATAAAAACAAATGAGTTATAAACAAAAATCAACAAACAATAAACAATAATCTTTATTGTCCATAAGGAAACTTGTCTTACAATTTGTGCGTTATACCAAACAAAACATTATAACTATAAAGAGAAACAATGTTCATTCCCACCAGACTCACTCACAATTTACATGTCAAAAGTTTACATCAGATTGTTTCTCTTTAAATTAAAATGATTTGATTGCCAGAGGAACAAAAGAGTTTCTGTGTCTGTTTGTCTTTGCTATCGGTGTCTTGTATCTCTTTTGTGTTTTGTAACAACACTTCCTTTTGTTAATATGTTTTTCAATATAGATCTCATTTTTCTACTTTCTTATTACAGAGTTTGTCATCCTCTCCAACTTCATAAAAGCCCCATTACCAGATAATATACATGCATCACTTTAAGAAGTCATGTCGTCTTTATATTGATGAATTTTAGTTGAAGAAATCAGATCATTAAGGGGAATTATTTCTTGATTTAAAAATGGTGAACACTCCCATACCAGCCAGCTTGAAGTCAGAAGCCAAAAAAGCAGCAAAAATTTTGAGGGATTTTAGCATGCCAAGTGCTAAGACTGGACCAGATAAGCTTATACCAGGTATGAGCAAATATTAACATGCCAGTTAAGTGCTAATAAACACAACTAAGAACCAATTGTGGCATATCAAGTTCTAATAATGGACCGGAAAGACTTAAACCAATTTTCGATCTCTAGATTAATGGACCTCATTCACCAAATGTAAATAAACAGATTTAGCCATGTCATAATGTTGATAAAATAGTGAAAAATACGAATCACGTGACACCCTTACGTATTGCGTAATTTTTATAGAACATATAGAAAAAATGTTGTTTGTTTACGTTTGGTGAATGAGGTCCATTAGGAAAATGATTGATCTAACACCACTAAAAAGCTGCTATCTTTCTCCTAGTGAAATAATGAAGTATATATCTTACTTTCCAGTGAGTTTAGATAAAAGGAAATTAACACAGTTTGAAAAGTAAAGTTCCCCTTTTAGACCTTACGATTAATGGGGCAGATGATATAAAGGTCATCTGTTTCTGTGGCCCAGGGTTAACACTGGTGTCATGTGGCCAGCACAATAACCAACCATCTTTACTTTAGCCTTTACTTTTCCCCAACAAATGTCAGGTACCCATTAGAGCTGGGTGGACTCAGATGCACCCTAATGATCTCAAAATTTATAATCCCAGAATTCAAACTCGGGACTCCTTGGTTCGGAAGTCAAGCGCTTTACCACTCTGCTGCTGGGCCTCCTTTACAAAGTTTGTGTATGCTCTAATTTCTATGATTTTGTTTTCATTTCTACACATTCTCCTCTCTTCAGCTGGTATTATAGCCAAAGCTAGAGGTTTAGCAATCATCACAGTATTCAAAGCAGGATTTCTAGTGACTGCAAGAGGAGGTAGTGGTATCGTCATAGCGAAACTGGGTGATGATGGAGAGGGAGACTACACAAAGGGTAAGACATAATTGTGTTTTTATTTTATGTTCACTATTTCATCTTGAAAGAAAGATGCTTGAGTTATTTAGGTATTATATTGACACATTTGAATGTATTAATACTTCAGGCTTTCTGTAAAACACTGCTCAACACAACACACTTAACTCAAGAACCTGACAACAATTGGCTACACAAAATCACTGACAGCAAATGCTTTACAACTGTACATAACCATATCTGCCATACTAAACCATACTTAACTCTATAGTCTCTCTGTCATCCTGGACTTGTGCTGCTTCACCCAAAGATTCAAAATGCATTGGGCTGACTCACTGTCCTGAACTCAACTTCCTTACACATTGTCTCTGTTTCTATGGAAGGCTTTAGATCACATGACCAATCACAGGGGATTTTTGTGTGTTATGTTCATACTAGTGCTGTCCCTTGTCCATCGACACAGTTGACTGCTATCTATCTGGTAAAATTGCTTGTTAAGTGTGTCTGTTGGTCGCAAACCATTTCTTCAGCAATATAATGTAAAAAAATATATCTACTACAATCACTAGCCACACTACGCTAATAAAATAGTGCCTGATATGTTCAGACTTCGTGTTCTTAGGTAATTTCACATAACTGTATCAATACTTTTTTTTTTACAATGCCATCAATTACCCAGTCTATCTTTTTATCTTATAGATTACATACATTTAACTTCGCCATATGCCGAACTCCGTCATATGCCGGTCCCAAGCCCGG
>JADKLZ010001483.1:27490857-27528049 GCA_021533235.1 Biomphalaria straminea
TGGTACTTTTGTCTGTCTCTCATGTTACATGGTACTTTTATCTGCCTCTCGTGTTTCCTGGAACTTTTGTCTGCCTCTCTTGTTCCCTAGTACTGCTGCCCTCAGAAAAGTTTATGTAAGCTTTATGGATCTTTTTATATTGCCTTTTTGGCACGATTAATAATAAGTTATTTGTTTCATAGAAAGCGAAAGGTTTGACTTAGAGACAATTACATGACTAGTAAAAACAAGACTAGGATTTGAGGAAAAATAGAAAAATGTAAACAGATTACTTCTGAAGGCTTTAGAGAGAGGCAGAGTTTATGGACGTAGAGATTTAGCTCGACGACATTCGACGGTCCCTTCGTTATTATAATTATTCGACATTCGCTACCAGCGTCGACTAACTTATATTGTTGTCCTTTCGCGTGTGTTAGTTGATTTCGTTATTTAAGAGTTACCTCTGCTTGAATTATCTGCATATCACACTGGTGTGTAGTTATGTTTCTTGTTGTGCATTGTCAACTGATCTGTACTGGTCAGTCAAAATGTCTTGGTGTCCAGACCAGCTTGTACTGTGTGTGTACTGTGTTACTGTGTACTGTGTTACTGTGATCTGTTTTGTCATTCTTGTTCAATAAAGTCTATGATAAAGGCATGTTTTCCTGTAGTGTTTAATAAGGTTACTACGCACACGGTACGGAAATGCCTAACACCGTACTTATCTAGCTTTTTTTTTTTTAACAATGGCTAGAAGGTCTTTATGGTGGCAATGTAGGCCTATACCTTGATGTAATAAATTTGACATTGATCATGTAAGGATCTAACGTATCCTTGGGGAAGGACGTAGAGAGATATACTAAATGAACACTCTCCCTATACACAGATGATACATAGATAGGCTTCAGCTTTGTTTTCAAGCAAACACGACACGATTAGGCCTCAAATAAATCTTCTGCTTGCTTTCATTTTGTAAAGGTGTCAAGTTTAAACATGATTTTTGTTTCGTTGGCTTTCACCTCATCCACGTAAACACTTTAGATTCAACTTTTGAAATAATGACTTTTGGTATATATCACGTGACATAATTACGTAATAACCACGTGACACAGAATGGTAGAAAGGAAAAATAAACAACCGAAAGGTTGGAGCAATTTTTGTCGGTTGGGGGGGGGGGTCCTTTTTTTGTTCATAACTCGTGAAAATCGATGGTTTATCAGTCACAAGACCAAATATTCACCTACCGCGTCTGTCTGTCGGTATAAGCTTTTAAAAGTCAAAACAATTTTGCCAACATTAAATCGATCTAAAAATAATACTTAACACCCCACCCCCCTATACAAACACATCCAGTAAACAGTTGCAAAGAATTCGTGGGCCCGGGTTGAAGAACTTGATGATGTCCCCACTGCAAGAATATAGAACACTGAGTATGACAAAAACAACTTGAAAGACAATTTGATGAGGCCTTTGCTCAGAACAGTTGCATAGCTATGGATTCGGCTGAGGGTTGACCTCTTTAGAAGCCCCAGCATTTTGACATTCGACATCATGGCATCAGATAATTGCGTAAGATTTAATGTAAAAACAAATTTCGGACTCTAATTTGCCCCCCCCCCCTTTTTTTTCAAGTGGAGGCTTGAGGGAATTTTCAAATTTGGACACCCTTTCCCAACCTATCTACGCCACTGGCTGAGGATCAATTTCGAATCGCAAAGAGGTGTTGCTAAAAAAAAAAATCTAAACCTCAATAACAATACGAAGAGGTTTAAATCTGAATGAAGTGCCAGTCAAACGAGCTCAACGAAAGAAATTACAGATCACATTCTTCTGCAATATTCTACAGGATAGCCTACTGACTACATGAAGTCATCAAGAGAAATTGCTCTGAGTCCGTGGCTTGCAATATGACCTATCTGTTTTCATCTTCTCAGAGTATTGAAGAGTTCCTGCTGGACAACAGTGAACAAGCAACAAAAAGCAAAAAAAAAAGTGTTTTTTTTATTTTAAAGACAATTCTTCTTTTAAGAATCTCTTGAATTTTCGTAAGAGCTATAACTTTACAATTTATAACTAATGAATGGCCATATTATAAGGTCTTCTGGGCTTGCAAAGACCATCCTTCAGGGAACATCACCAGAAAAAAAAAGAAGAGTCAGACAGAGAAAGCGATGGGACGACAACATAAAATAAAAAAAAATTGGAATGACTTGCCACTGAAAAAAGGTTCTATCCAAGACAAAAGACTGAGAGGATTGGAGAAAGACGGTTGACAAATCTTGGGTGGTGCCCCAACGGTTCATCAGACTAAACGGTATGTGAAGGTGAATGATAGATTAAAAAATAAATTCGCTCCTAAAAAATTCCAAAAAAAAAGCAAATGTATGAATCTACCCAAACGTTTATACAATTCTAATGATTGAGCTATAGATCCATACGTTAACTCTTTCTCTCCTAATTAACGATGTCATCGTTGATTGCACACCTCTAAATTAAATTAATTTTAGGCTTTATAAACTTAAATTTGTGTTATATGAAAAGAGCATGTATTCTCTTAAAACAAAAAGTAACATTTTCTGATTGCCAACAATTATGTTATTGAAGTTTAATCATAACAGGGTAGAATTGACCGTAGAATGTACAAATGTGAAAAGTAAAAAACGTGGAAAATAATTACGGAAATAAAAGTTAAAAGACGGTACGCAAAATACATGTTTTATATATTTATTAAATTCTTTAACAGATGGAGCCTACATGCGGAATAACTCTCTGACGCGGTGTCTGTTCAAGGTTAGGATTTTCCAGATCAAATTTAATTTTAGAAGATATTTATAAAAATTATAACGGTCAAACTAGAAATTTTCCAGTGTGGCCAATTAGCTAGAAATTCTTTTCCCAAAGATGTACATCAGTCATCAACTGTCTAATTTCTAGGAAATTCGTTGTAGTCGTTTTCGATTACCGAGTCATGTTGTTTTTGTTTTTTTTTAACCGAAAGAAATAGCAAGTTGAATAGAGGAATTGCCAAAAACAATATCATTAACATTACCCAGATGTTATAAGAAATGAAAAACTGTCATGGAATCCCCATATTGATGAAACAATAAAAAAAATCAAACAAAGTATTAGGGTTTATTTAAAAAAAAAAATCAATTAAGAACATAAACTAAAATGCTATTTAACCTTGGTTAGGCCAATAATAGAATATGCATCCTCTGTTTGGGACCCCTCAACTCAAGAAAACATTAAGAAACTAGAACAGACACAAAATAGAGCAGTGAGATTCATAAGAAACGAATAATCACATTTGACTAGATTAACACCTTTAGTGAAATCACTAAATTTAGAAAGCTTTCAGGATAGACGACTCAAAAGCATGGAATGGATTGCCTGAGCTAGCCAGGAAAACCAGTGACTTGGCAGAATTTAAGTCATTGGTTAATATGCATGACTGAATGCATGACGCGTAGGACATAATCATCTTCTTTTTTGAAGTAACGTCTGTATTATATAAGATAAGATCAATAAATAAGGCTTCATCATTGATGTTGCTTCTCTTCATGTCATGTTTAATGGTTCATCTTCTTCCTGACCAACATACATCCGTGAAGAAAAAAATAAAAGTCTTCAGTAGGTTAAGTAAGGTGTGTATGGAGTTCTAATCCGAAGCACGAATCCCACGGCGAAATCAAAGTTGACAGTGCCACAAACCGTCTATTCTGGGATTGCCTAGGCGGGTTGAAATGGTCAGTGTCTAGGGGGTTGGACCACTGGGAAGCGACTCCAATCCCAAGTTTAATCTTTTGATGACAGGACATCTTAACCTTACTAGTAGAGCTCTAACATCCTCTCCAAAAGAGACTTGATACATATGTATAGATCTAGTAATAAATAACATTACTACATTACTTTACTACTAGTACTAGCCTGCTGTTGTTAGTTATCATGGAACCTGTATACAGATCTCAAAAAACGCCTCTAAGGATCTTCCTAGAAATGTAAAAGTGTATAGGGGGGCCTATAGCTCGATGGCCTCCACGGACGTAGCTAGGAAATAGCTATCATTTGGGGGCCCGGGGAGCTTGACCTTTTTGGAGGCCCCTGCATTTTGCATAATATATAACATTGAATGTAAAAACACTCATTTGGGGGGGGGGGGGATTTTGAAATTCTCTCCCCGTCCTCCCCCCCCCACCCTAGCTACGCCATTGATGGCCTGTGTAAGCTCTAGTTTGACCGCTCCAATTTTTCAAAGTAAAAAAAAAAAATTAGCTAGAGAACTAGGTCTAGATCTAGATCCAACATCGGCTATGAAAATCGTATACTTGATTATCGCTTTCGGGAATTTCCGAATGTAAGGCCTTTTTTAAAAGATCAGGAAAATTAAGTTTTAGATCTAAATCTAGAGACCTATCATTGGAATATTATAAAATGTGGCGGACCCGTACATTCGCTTGATTATGATTCTTTCTCTGGGAGTGGGGGGGGGGGGGAGGGCGCGGGAGCGTGGTAAAATATTCCATTATTTTTTAATCTAACATTCATAACTTCTTAAGATGAAAACAATCGTTTTAAAAAATGCTTTAAAGAGGTATTATCTTTGAAAAAAAAAAGTATTTGTAATTTTTTTTTGGTACTTTCTTAAGCTATACCAAAAAAAAAAAAAAGTGGCTAGAAAATTGAAATAGGATATCAGATTTAAAAAAAACAAAAAAACTTCTGAAATTCTACACAAGGATAAGAGAATTCAGTCAATGTTGAGACCATTAATAAATAAAGGCATTAACTTAAACATTAAGTAGGCTACTAACGCTTATTGACTTTTATAAAGTTGTGACGTCATCAATTTTCCATTTTTAGAATTATGGACACGAGGCTGTACCACTTGATCAAAATAATGATGCCAAGATTTGAGACATGGGATAATGTTCCTTCTGATGAAAAGGACAACGATTCTGCTATCTATCACAAGGCTTTTGCTATCATATTATTAAATTTGGCGCGTAAGTTCAAAAGAAGAAGAGAGGGGAGACAAATGGAGTCTTGAAAAGGAAAAGAGTTATCCGTGAGAGAAAAAAGGGAAAGAAGAACTGACAAGGCTGAGAGAAAGTGGTCTTTTTTTTTTTTTTGGTTTTCCAGGAACAAATGTGTTTTTAATTCGAAATGCAATTATACATCCACATTTAAGTATTAATTAATTAATTCAAAAATATTTAAGATTGTTTTTTCTTTCACATATAATTTCCAACCCTAGTACAAAATAATAGTATAGTAATGGCAATGGTATTCAATTCCAAAATGTACAAGATAATTGTAGTTCATCACATTAATAAGCAAATCCATTTATAATATTTTTCAGTTTGACATACGCAACGCAGAGAAAGCCGTAGTCCGACGTGGATATATCAAAGCTCTCTTTACGCCAATTCTCTGGGCCTCTTATGTGTTTCTCGAGTCCAACGTGGGATTTCTCCAAATGTCTCTTTCAGAGGCCACCTGCTGCCAGCCACTTTCTGTATGCCAGTGAGGGCAAGATGGCGCCTGAGTTTATCTTTATATCTCTGCTAAGGCACTGTTGCTCCGTTCTACTTTTAGCTAGAGGAAAAAAAATCTCTGGGGAAATGACAAAAACACACAAAAAAACAACATAATGATAAATAAACAAAATATAATTAAAATAGTGCAGTGTTTAAAACTAAAACACAAAAACCATAAATTTAATATAAAACAAAGTGACTTAAAAAATACTAAGATATACAAAGGGATAAAGATATATTTTTCAGCATGGAAAACAACTTAAGCAGCAAACGGTTGACATTAGTAAAGTAAATTTCCCCTGCAGACCTTGCGATCTTTTGGGCAGATGGTGTTAAGGTCATCTGTTGTTTGTTTGTTTTTTTGGTTAAAGGTAAACGACCAGGGTGTCATCTGACCAGCACAACGACCAGCTGCCTTTACTTTATTGAAATAAGACAGGTACCCATTAGAGTTGGGTGGACTCAGGGGCGCCCGATAAATGCCGAAATAAAAAATCCCAGTCTTCGCCGAGATACGAACCCAGGAACCTGGTTCGCAAGTCAAGTGCTTAACCACTCAGCCACTGCGCCTCCGCATAACATTAGTTTGATAGAAAAACAGACTACAATCACATTAGCTCTCTCTCTCTCTCTCTCTCTCAGTCTCTCTCTCTCAGTCTCTCTCTCTCACTCTTTCTCCCTCTCTCTCTCTCTTTCTCTCTCTCTCTCTCTCTCAGTCTCTCTCTCTCACTCTTTCTCCCTCTCTCTCTCTCTCTCTCTCTCTCAGTCTCTCAGTCTCTCTCTCTCACTCTTTCTCCCTCTCTCTCTTTTTCTCTCTCAAAATTCAAGGCAATCTCATGAGGCTCTCTGTCTGATTGAAGCACTAAGATTGAACATTTTCAAGACAGACAATTCCTGACAAGGTTTTCCTTTTGCTTCTATTACTTTGTAGAAAAGCAAGTTGTGTATTTGTATGTCTAAAAAAAAGGTGAATGAAGTAGAAATACGTTATGGGGAGACTACGAGATGAAGGCTCTGTTTAAGGTTTAGTTCTAATATGAAGGGAAAGAACTGTACAGAAACTTTGAAAAAAAAAAAAACAAACAAACGATGAAACAGCATTCCAGAACTAGCAGAAGTAAACATCCATCATTTTATTGTTCGTCTGTGACATGATCAATGGATAAAAGAAACGAATCAAAATTAAACATTTAGTTTATACAGTATTATTTCAGGTTACGTGATTAAATACACCCGAAACTACCCATGATGTATATATATCTCTATTTACGTAAATTTACTTAAACACCTATTGTTTTTATATATTTCCGAATACTCTTATTTTTTTTTCTTTCGGGCAGCCAAATTTTACTCTCACGCTCCACTGCTTATTTATGCTTTTTTCTGTAACCAAAAAAAAGATGCATTTGATCCCTTCTTCCCTCCTCCTTATTTCGTTTTAATTTGCCTATAATAATGAAATATGTAAATAAAAGAAGCACGCCTATTTCTGACTGATTACAATTTTCGCGGGTTTTCCGGTAGTGAAAGAAAGCAGACGACCAAGACAACGAGGGAATAAAAATAGTTTCGACTTTTAATAATTTTATTTTGTTTACCCTTTTTCTTCTGTTTGGATCAAGTAATGGACACTCATGTAGCCGTGAAGAGACTTAAATTTCCTTTACTGCATCTCCTAATTGTCTTCAAAATGGAAATCACAAAACTGCAGCATCTTGTTTCGCCTCAGTGACGAAATAAATCATCTGAAGTTTTACGTCTGCAACAGCTTTACGCTTCGAATTCATTACATTGGAAGAAATTCAAGATAAACTTCACCTAATTCTTTATATATTTTGCAATAATTTAATGGGCATAGCCAAACAGAAAAAGGTTTCACAGTAATGAAAGGGAGATCATTCTCGCAAATATATCTATTTAATAGATGAATAAACCCACCCTCTTCTGACATAGATGTGCATAAAAATAAGCTAATGATATACAAAATAATTTACAAAACAGTATTTTTAAATTGATATTTTTATACAGGCGACGAAGGACAGAAATTTAATTATTAAAATTTTTGGCAAAGTGTGAGAGATGCGCAAAGCACGAGCGGAGAAAGTTTGGACTGCTGGTACATTTGTCGTCGTGCGCACCTTTTCTTTTCCCGCCGCGTTGCTGCTTCACTAAAGTTGATCGATACAGAAAGAAAAAAAATTTTATCGATGTAACAAAAGCTGGAAGATCTTCCAACTATCACTTTCCCAGCTACTGGTGGTCGTCCTTTGGTCGGCTGTTGTATAGTGGCTCGTTGACAGCGTCAAGGTAGAAAAGTTGCTCGTTTTTTTTTTTTTTTTAATTTTTGGTGAGGCTTAAATTTTCTGCTCAACTTGAGGTACTCTCCCTTGAATTTCTTGGAGCTGTTTTAGCAGGTATTTTTTTTATCTATCATTTGTTCAGGCTTTATGTTTCATTTGTATTGTTCAGGCTTTATGTTTCATTTGTATTGTTCAGGCTTTATGTTGTTGAATATTATTCTTCCTTTATTTAAAAAAAAAGATTATAAGTTTAAATACAATTGAGATTTTGACCCTGAAAACAGTCTTACAAATTAAACGCATGCGACAATAAAACTTTTCCCCAGATACCCGTAAGAAACATAAGTTCTAACGTTACAAGAGATAGAACATAGCAATTCAAACTAAAAAACTAGTTTCAATGTTATATAATGTGTATGAGTACTTGGGCTGATGCAATGCATAATTTATAGCATAATGCTATTTTTAGAAGTATGGATTACCTGATGAAAGAGGAGACGCGTATGAATATCACATGGTGATGACAAGTAGATATAGATTTAATTAGGTTGTGAAAAAATTTAAACAAATACATCAAAATATTGTCATTAATTTAGCATTGTATAGCCCATATTGATATAAAAAAGCATGAGAATATTTGTTAATAAATACACTTATTATTTTTTATTCATAAAAATGGGGATCTCAATTTTTCTTATTCGAGTTTGTGTGTGTCGAATTTATTAATTCCCCTATAAGGTCTGGTTTGATCAGGTTTAGGGAACTACATTTCAACAACATGCTCTTTAACAATCCACTATGTTTTCAAATTTCAATAGTTTACTTTCGAAAGATCTAACGTATCCGTTGCACATGGAAGACGTAATTTTCAATGACGATTTCAGTTTTTACAAAGCTTATATCAAATCACTCTGTCTGTCTGTCTGTCTGTCTGGTAAAAAGTTTGTACACGTTATTTCGTATCAAGCTGAAATTTTGCAGAATTATTTCTTTTACTTGACAAAACAAGAATCAATAAAATAAAATAAATCCATTACCTAATTAACTACTGGTAATTAATTTTTGTGTTTGGTATCCTGAACATAGGAGATAAATTGTACTTGACTGATGTGATGGTATAAATTGAATTAGCCCCCCGTATTCTTTGTAGTTGGCCACTTTAAGGTTTCAAGCTATCAATAGATAACAGCGATTCGCTGGCAGAGGGAATAGTCTGTTGACTTGAAGAGGGTGAGGAGGCTTCAACCCACGTGTTCGAATTCAGGCTGTTCATCTTTATATATACCTATATATATCGGTGCAGTAACCCTGTCTCTAATCTCTTGGTTTGTGATGCAGTCTTTAAATGTGATACCTAGGATCCTTCTGTAGCATCTCAATTCCATTGCTAGGATCCTCCTCTCTAGCTCTGCAGTCAGCGTCCACGACTCTCAAGCATATAGAAATGTGGCCATGACCAGGGAGCGCATAAGTCTGACTTTGCTGCCGAGGTCTAAGCCTTTGTCTTTCCACGACCAATTTCACGACTAATGCAAACTAATTGATACAGCTACACTTCAGATAAGCTTTTTATTTTTCAATGTATTATTTTTCTTGTCTTAAATGTAAACTCGATGCACAATCAGATATGAAGACAGAACAAACATGCGCAGTGTCGGTCAAACTGGAAAACAAATAAAGTACTTGCACAACTAAAGTTGAGACTGCTTGAACATAACTTCTAGATTTATCTTTAACATGACATTAGAACTACTTTTTTAGGCGCAACAATATTTATCTTTGAAACTGATACCCACACTTCAATAACAACATGGGCAGTGTGACATTTCCACGTAAGTTGAAAACAAAATCTGTTTTTACCTTGCACGTGACATGTAAACAGCAGACGGATGGATGTTTCTTACAGAGTTGACAAACTATTAAGGGATTCTGGGTAACGTATGCGATGACGACAGAAACTGATCTTACATTGATAATTTTTAAAAAATAAATAATTGTTGGCAAATTAGAACGGGATGAAAGTTAAAAGTGTGTGTCTGTGTACGCGTGTGTGTGTAAGAGAGAGAGAGAGAGAAGGGGGGGGGGCGGCGTGAAGAGGACATAAATGTCCATTCTACATGTTAAGTCTAGTTTGAAATGGCACGACATTTTGGACTCTATAGCGATGAAATAGTCTAGTTTGAAATGGCACGACATTTTGGACTCTATAGCGATGAAATTTTACCCTGAAGATTATATTACCTGCTTGAACTTTCTTTTTGGTTATTCTAGCCTAAAACGGTTTTGATTTGGTGAAACCATAGACTATATATAGTCTATGGGTGAAACTTACCGCCAATGTTATTTTCAATTAGAATCGGTAATTTTTATATATATATTTTTTTGTTTGGGGGGGGGGGGCTGATGCCTTTTTTATGGGCTTACGTCTCTTTCATTCGTTCATGATTCGTTCATGACAAAATTAGTGCGAGAAGGATGCTAGTTAAATGTCTCTATCCTGAGAATAAATCGTCGTGGAAGAATCAAATGTCACTGATCCATTCGTCATGCATAGCACTAATGATGACCCGCTAACCACTGTCAAAAAAAAAAGAAAGTTGAAAGTCTTTGGCCATATGGCAAGGTCTTCAAGGCTCTCAAAGACCTTCCTTCAGGGAACAGTACCAGGAAAAAGCAAAGAGTCAGATGGAGAAAGAAGACAACGTAATAGAACGGATGAGCATGTCATTGAAATAGATTCTAGCCGAAGCAAAAGACAGGAATGGAAAAAGACGGTGAACAGATTTTGTGTGGTGACCCAACGGCTCGACAGACCAAGGGAAAAGCAAAGTGAAGTAAATTGGGGTACTGTATAGTGCAGGGGTTACCAACCTGTGGGTCACGACCCCCTTGGGGGTTGATTGACGATTTGCCAGGGTGCGCCTAAGACTATCGAAAATGTTTTTTTATTGTCTACTCTTCTATTGCTGTATGTGTGTGTTTGGGGTCGGGGTCGCGGCAGAGTGGGGTATTGTAAAAAGGGGTCGCCGAGGTTAAAAGTTTGAGAACAGGTGGTATATGGTCGTGGTGGCTGTGCGAATCAAGTGTACCTTTGTGAATGGGCGAAGTGTCCGTCAACTAATTGCCGGTGAACAATTTGTCGAATGAAACCATTGGTTCGGGTAACGAACTATCTTAAAGGAATCGTCGTTGAACATGTTATCTGTTAACAGATGGTTGTCATTTCAGAAAAGATAATTATCTAAAAAAACAATCGAAAATATGTTAGTTCTCGTCTGCTACTGGCTTTAAAGCCTAAATAAGAAGTTCAATTCCAGTTACTCCCCTTTTATACATGTATTTTTTTTTCTACCATCACCTTAATTTCGAGTATCCATTTGGATATCCCCGATGAAATCTATTTGAGAACCGTTGTCTAACACAACAGATTCTGATTCTACTATCTGTGTTTCTTTGTCTCGATGGATATTTTTCTCCCTGACGTAAACAATAAAAAAAAACCATCACACTGATAGCTGCGTCAGACTTCTGGCTTGTCACATTATCTGATCACATTTTCATATTGTCTCTAGTTTCCTTTTCAGCATCTTTATCGAGCAGTAGTATCGCAAAGATATAGGTTAGTGCGCTGCCCTGCGATGCTAAAGAGCATTTCTGTTTCAGATGATATCTGGGGAATCGGTGTCTTATTCCTCCTGCACTGTGTCTCACTGTGTCTCTGTTATCAGGATTATGTCTCGTCAACTCTAATTAGTGTCGTTGTTATGTCTCAAAGTCAAAAAATCCTTAGTGGGTTGATTTTTTACTATAATACTTTGAATCAAGAATTACAAAAAAAAAATAGTTTTAATAATGATATAATATTTATTACAAAATAATAATCAGAAAATTAAGGAAAAGTGCAGAATTTTACGTGGTGACCAATAAAACTAATAATAAAGCTTGTTATCGACTCCGAAGATTAGTGAGGAGAACAGTATTTCACGTGGCTACGCAGCCCCAGCTGTGACCTACATATTTTGCCACATCCAGGGCAAGCAAAACCAAAGTAAGATTCAAACTGCATAATTCCTTTGTCACTCTTGACGCATGCAAAGTATAGCTGCAATATATTCATGGCCGGCCTTACGCCTATGCAACCTATGGGGCCACAGTGGGCTCCGCACTTTCATAGAATCCGCGCTAATTCTAGTTGTACATTATTGAATTAAACCATTTTAACTTGAAATTGCAAAATATACGAAAAAGGTCTGGAAGTATCCTGAAATTATTAAAACCTCCTAAAAACTCATCAAAAATGTACTTAAAAATAACATAAGCATCTTACTATTGGTCCTTCCCACAGCAAATGTAAATGCGCGCTCATTGGATGTAGATCTAGTTCAAGATACACAGTTCAACTTAACCGTTGTGGGCGTATTGATTTATCGAAGCAAAATTTAACTCTTTCTTTCCGTATTTATTTACCATATTCTGGTAACATCGACGTTGGTATCGTCAGTTAGGAGAGAAAGAGTTAACTAAAACTTCTTTTCAAATAAAAAATGGACATACTTTTTATTGACAATATATACAGCTATCAATTTTATTGTATGTATAAACACAAAGAAATAGGATGATGAAAATTTCAAGCAAAATAAAAAAAAAATATTAAAAAAATCGCTTCAAAAACTGCAATAGACAAACTTTTCTCGGTCAGAAGTAACACGGAGTAATGACGTCGGAATGACGCAATGATGAGAAGTGTGTAGTAGATGGTCAGCTTTGAGATTATATGAAAACAGATGCCTTGACCACAGGGCAAACAGATGGCTATTCGGGGAGGGGGGAACAGTGCTACAATATAGCAAGAATACAAGACACTATACCATCCCATGGCTCACAGACCCCCACCCTTTTCCCAAGTGTAATTGTTAGAGCACCGCCACTATTTCATCCTTGAAATAGAAATATTTAGAACATCTAAAGAACGAATAATTCATAACATATAGAGTCTACATATTTTAAAAAATTAAAAGGCTTTTAAAAGTGTAAGAATCACACAATTACTTTTTTTTCTCTCAGCTGGTTAAGATTTATTTCCATATTTTTTATCTATTTAATATGTTGTACTGTATTGCCCTAAATGTTTCACAGATACGAGTATTGTCTACGGCAATGAACAATTGTGCGTAGTCTCAACTTGATCCGAGAATGGAAAGTGGAGGCTATAAAGTGTACAAAATGTGTAGCCCAAATCTCTCATAGGACAACGAGGAATGGTTACAATAAATACATTACATCTAAATTTTATAAAGTCAAGAAATTCAGAATTCTTATAGATAAATAATATATACTGAATAAATGCCTTTATTTATCTCCCTTGGAAATTTATCACGTCTAAGGACTTTTCACCAACTTAATCTGGGCTTGTCATTTAGTGTTTGACTTATTATATTTTCTCTCTCTCATTCTCTCCCTCTCCCTCCAACCTCCCTATCTCTCTCCCCCTTTCTCTCCCCCTCTCTCTCTCTTTCTCTCTCCCTCCGGCCCCCTATCTATTTCTCCCTCTCCCCCCTCTCTCTCTCCCACTCTCTCTCGTTCTCCCTCTCCCTCCGGCCTCTCTATCTCTCTCCCTCTCCCCTCTCTCTCCCTCTCCCCTCTCTCTCCCCCTCTCTCTCCACCCTCTCTCTCTCTCTATTTCTCTCTCTCCCTCCGGCCTCCCTATCTCTCTTCCCCTCTTCCCCCCTATTCTCTCTCTCCCTCTCCCCCTCTCTCTCCCCCTCTCTCTCTCCCTCTCCCTCCGGCCTCCATATCTCTCTCCCTCTCCCATCTCTCTCTTTATCTCTCTCCCTCTCCCTCCGGCCTCCTTATCTCTCTCCCTCTCCCATCTATCTCTCTACCTCTCCTCTCTCTCCCTCTCCCCTCTCTCTCTCCTCCCCTCTCTCTCTCTCTCTCTCTCTCTCACTTTCTCACACACGCTCTTTCTCTCATTTATAAAAAAAATCTTTTTTTTATGTTAATAAATTTTGTGTACCGGTACAATTTGATCTAGTCAATTGGCCAGCGAGACATTTGTGCCGTTATGATAATAAACAGAGTCGGCAGGAGAGCGCAGTGGCCTGGAATCAGTGGCGTAGCTAGGGTGGGAGGAGGAGGGGGGAATTTGAAAACTTCCCCGGGCCACTACTTGAGGGGGGGCCCAAATGAGTGTTTTTTACATTTAATATTAAGTATAACGTAAAATGCAGGCGCCCCAAAAGAGGTCAAGCCCCAGGTCCCCCAACGATGGAAAATTCCTAGCTACGCCCCTGCCTGGAATAAATATGTTACAAGTTAGACACATACATTGATAACAAGGATACTCGTCTTAATACCTGGATTCACCTTCACATATACCTTAGTCTGTTGGACCGTTGGGTCACCACATTAAATCTGATGACCGTCTTTCTACATTTCTTTTACCTGTCTTTTAACTTGGATAGAATCTCTCTCAATGACATGCCCGTCCGTTCTTTTATGTTGCATTCCCTTCGCTTTCTCTGCCTCTTTTTTTCTTTTTCCTGATACTGTTCCTTGAAGGAAGATCTTCGAGATCCCCAAAGACCTTTTAATATAGCCAGTGGCGAAGGGGTTCAATGAACCCGGGCCCACGACCATAAGGGGCCCACAGTCCGTGGAGTAGCAACAATTGCACAAGGTGTTCATTGCACTTGGGGACATGACTCTTGACTAATTGGGCCCACTTGAAAATTTACGGATGACACTAATTCACGAATTAAAATTTCGAAACAGATATTAATTATTCAACTTTCTCAAAGCTCTATTTGTTTCTTTTCTTTTTTGTATTTATAATGTGTTATAGTAACGTTAGTTGGTTGTCAAAATAAATAGTTTTACATTACTAAAAAAACTAATTGAACATTGTCATTGATGTATATTATTTGAAGTAGTGTCATTTATGACATCAGCGTCCTCGGAAATCTTCCTCACATTGTTTTGTTATCTTTGTATTGAGTAAAAAAAATGTTTCAAGTGACAATTAGAAAGGAGATAAGTCTAAAAAAAAAAACAAGATTACAAAGAGAGTTTGTGTGATACACAAACTCAGAGGCGGCCCCCGTCGGAGTCGGATCCCTGTCAGATCCGCTTTGATCTCTCAACGGACGGACAGACAGACAGACAGACGGACAGACAGGCCACACAAAACTAATATACATCTTCCGTGCTTTGATCTCTCAACGTTAGCCTTGTAAAGCCGATGTTCAAGGCAATTGCCACACTTGTTTTATGAGTTGATTACTTTACGAGTAAATACTGGTATGTTACTCGTATGTTGGAACAAAAAAAATGTGAAAACATGTGCAGTATATTAGATTATTAATTGTCTTAAAGTAGGTTTCATTTATATTGCATACTAATTAGGTTTTTTCTCTTTAAATACTGTTTGCATAAAATATTTTTAAAAATTAGATTTTGAGCTTTTAGAAAAAAAAAAGTAGCCGTTGCATCAGAACTTTGAATGCTCTATATTATCGTGATGTCAGATTTTCATTTTCTCTTCTACTTTCTGAGCACTAAACGGGACGGACGGACAGACGGACAGACAGACAGACAGACAGACAGACAGACAGACAGACAGACAGACAGACGGACAGACAGGCCACACAAAACTAATAGCGTCTTTTCCCCTTTCGGGGGCCGCTAATTAGCGAAAAAACGAAACACCAGAGTAAGTTCCACATGTTTCGTTAAAGTTGGATATGTTCTGTTACAATGAAAGGCGAAACCAAATTGGGGAGCAGGTTATAAAAAGATCCAGAAGATAGAGAGATGTGCAAGTTATCATGGAAGAGTGTTTTTTTCTGACCAATGCTTAGCGTTTGTTCAAGTTCTTAGAGAAAGTTAACACCATTAGACCCATATTTTTACAAAAACATGATCATGGAATAGTGTCTTTTGGAGATGATTGCCTGTTCATTAACCGTGGTCGGAAAGATGTCGCCCACACAGCAGCCCCCCCCCCCTCCAGACAGCTGAAGCTATGCAAATGTTTGTCGAACTCTGATCAATGATTAGTATTTACATTATGGTTCTTAAAGAAATTTTACACCTTTATATTTATACAAAAATACATGACTAGTCTTTATTTTATTTAAAATTGCTATGAATATTGAAATTTTACAAAGGAAACAAAGCCCCGAAGATTCAAAACGAGATAATAGACCTGTTGGGCAATGCATTTCTACCGAGGTCTAATCCGCACCATTTTTCTCTTTCATTGTTGAGAGCACTCAAGACATAGTAAAATTTGATCAAATTAGCATGATTTTATTTAAACTGTTTTGTGATCTCAATGACGGAATAGCCAAAAATGAAAAAAAAAGCAATTAAAGAATTATTTCTAGGTTTTCATTTTTGTGGAGAACCAGACGTCTGCAGAATTGGCGGGACAAATGATCCAACTAATGAATAATCTCAATTTATCTTTAAATAAACTGCGAGGCTAAAGTTATGATGCTTCCAATGTAAGTGGATTGTATGATCTACAATGGCCTTTAATATGTATTGCTTCATCAAAAGAAGCCGCTCAATATGTTCACTATGTTAACTACGACTTAAACTTGGTCTTAAATAATTTCGTCCGCTGTGCTTAAGACATTGCAGATTTTAAGGACTTGGTATGTGTTTTTTTTTGCTCACAGCATCTCAAGATGGGCGCGTCTTGAATCCAATAGGAAGAGCATAGTATATAATACACGTGGTCATCAAGGGAAATGCTCTAACAACAATGAGATTAAGATATTATGATGTACCAAAGTAGTTTGTGTTTCTCAAAGAATAAAAACTCATTGAAGCTGCAGCAATTAGTGGAAAATTATAATTATTCGATAACATTGTTCTGCTTATTGTCCAACACAAAATTGTAAGCGTAGTCAGCGTTGGATTATGAATGTTTAAAAATGAGAAGCAAGATCTACATAGAGTAGAAAGTATTAGAATGTCTTTTGATTAACATACCCATACATTCAGATTACTCAATAGTTCTGTCACACTATACATTCGCCTTACTTTAGGTAGGGGGCCCACCAAGATATTCTTGAACCCGGGCCCACGGATACCTTGCTACGCCACTGAATATAGCCACAGATTTAGTTTGCGTTTTTTGACAGTAGTTATCAGGTCATCTTGGGTTCCAATCACTGTACACATCCTGTCTCTAATCTCTTCGTTTGTGATGCTGTCTTTGTATTAGATACCTAGATCTCAAATCGCTAGGGTACTTTGTTATGAAAAATGAAAACGAAACGTAAGGCAAGAAAAAAAAAAACGCTAATAAACTTTTCATTTCGGGTCTCTTTAGGAATGAAATGGTAATCCAATTTGAAACTGAAACTAGCCGAGAAGATCTTAGATACTTTTTACGGTGCGACTATGCAAAATTTACTAACATACGGAATAACTTGTTGGCAAGGCAACGCTTCGTCTAAACTATTGCGCGCCTAGACAACATTATTTTAAAAAATGGCATACAAAATTACACGCATAAAATTACCGTATTTGAATGAACTTTATGAACAGAAATGTCTAAGAAAAATCCATAGACTATATAGTCTATGGAAAAATCGAAAAAAAATCTTGGAAGATAACAGCCACCCGCTCCATCATAACTACGTCAAGTCCTCGCGAAGTGGGCGACTACTGTCAATCAAGACAAGAACAGAGCGGTACAATAACTCGTTCGTACTTTACTTGATCAGACTTTATCAACGCCACTCGTTGATCAGGACACATAAAAAGGACAAAGATGCCTGTGTGTATTTATGTGTATGTTTCTGTTGTGTTGCCTTTATATGAGAAAAGAGTCCTTGTAATCACAACAGATTTCCATAAAGATAAATAAAGCAGTCTTAGTCTTTGTCTTAACTTCGGGAGCCCTTCGCTCCCCCTTGCCCCCCATCCCAGACTCACTACGTTTCTACATAGATCCCATATCAACTATTTGAATGCTAGCACGAAAGATTGCATATTGGACTAAAATATATTTAAATTGCTTTTTCCTTATATTCTCTGTTCAAGTAACCGGAAACTATTTGGTTGGAAAATGTAATTGAAATTAAGTTTTTTTTTCATTTGTCCTTTCACCTAGAGTTACCTGCCTTGAGTAGAGAGTTACGTTCCGTGGTAAAGTTAAAACAAATTCAACAGACTGGCTAATACAAGTTCTGGTTTCGGTAAATAGAAAATTTATTGTATGTCTGTACATTAAGCAACCATACCTTGAAATATACTATTTGAAACAAATTAAAAGTTTTAGAAGAAGAAATAAATTTAGTTTATTTTTTGTCCGAAGTGGAAAAAAATGAAGTATTAGGGTCTAACATGATTTTAAACATAATTATGGTAGGTCTATTTATTTCAAATCAATAGAAATCAATTTTATTTAAACTGTGTTACACTATTTGTTACAATGTTAGCTGTTACCAATGTTTCTCTAAATATCTTCACTCTCTTTTTTTTTTAAATTCACTATAACATTTAAACTTTTATTTTTTTATTTAAATTACGAATAGCTATTAGTAAACTTAAACCCTTAATTGGCAAAAGCGTTTTTTAATCGTGCAGAGAAGGTGTGATTAATCTTCTTTTTGATGGAACGTCGATATTAAAGATGTTTTCCTAAAGATTGACAGCCATTTTATTTTAATTTTGCTGTACATGTGATGTGTTGTGATACTCCTTTTAACCCACTTCCTCTAGACAGGTCCTCAAATGCTAAAAAAGTTGTGCTCTACAAAAGCACAGAATCGGGACTCTATAGGCGGTATGTTACTACCAGCAGTAAGAAGAGTTTTGGTTGTCAGTGTTTTGTTAGCAAATTTTTCCTACCCGAACTGTTCTTGAAGACTCTATAAGCAAAAATTAATTGCGACTAATTGATTAATTATTTGGTTAATTTTGTTTTTGACTGTTGTATTGTCATCAACAATGGAAAACAAATGTGCACATTTTCAACTTGATCCTAGAATTGGATGTGTGAGAAATAACTTGTACAAGTTCTTACCCAGACAGACAATGTTAGCAGGACTCTACATTTTTTTAAAGAAGAAATAGTGAAACATGTGGCCAATATTATTATTGGAGTATACTAGCCTGACTAGGTTTTCAATAAATTGCGCAATTTTAATTTTTCGCTGTTTTTTTTTTTTAATTGTTCTATTTCTTTTTGGGCTACAAATAAAACTTCGCCTTGGGCCTCCAATTATCTAAGGCCGGCCCTGATTTGAGTTAATATAAGCTATGTAAAAAATATGCCAGTTATCATGACATGTTCCTTTCCGAAACGCAAGCGACTTTAAAAAAATTCGTATTTCTTCATTTTTCTGGAATATAATTTACATCATCTGTGCAATATCTTCATTTTGCTGTTTGACTTTTAAAAAAATAAAGTTTTCCTGTTATTACATGAAGTCAGCTACCAACCGGAACCACTAAAATGGCCTATTACTTCTGCTATTCAATAAGATTCACTACTAGGAAGAGACAATGCCTGTCTCTGTGCGACGAACAGTTTAGTGACGTCTGCGTTAAGTTTCCCTGAGTCGTCTGCAATTTCCCTGACAACTTGTGCTTCGTCTCCTGTCATGTAGAAAGACTCATACTACGATGCATCCTGCGCCTGCACGCATAGGTAATGAATCGATTGGTAGTAACATTCATTTCGATTCTATGTCTGTTTCCTTATGACAGTAGATGAATGTAATAAATTATAGATTTACGGTATACTGTAAGGTATTTTTAGAAAAGGGGAGAGCAGCGTGGCCGCACTGAAAATCATGGAAATGGTTGCTGTTATTTGTTTGACAAATTGGACTGATGCACGCGATGTAGTGATTGTTTGTGGCTTTACCAGTTGATGGGCTTGACCTGCAAATAGTTTTAGACTTTAAGGTTTTTTTTTTTTGTCTGATTTTGACTTCGACAGCTTTCATATAAATTTTCCTGAAGTATATAGAAGCGCATAAAATTATCAGTAGTGGTAATAACCAAAAAATATTTAGTCTTTATATCTGAATTTATTTTGTTACATCTTCTTTGGGGAAAAACAAACTATGGAGAGGATTCGACTTGCTTCTATGAAATAGGAAGTTCAAAGGGCGTTGCCACTGAGAGCCAAGATATACGATGTGGGCGTAAGGTGATTAGCACCATACAGAGCCATAATTCACTTTTAACTATGCTTCGACCCAATTTATCCAATAGCATATTTAGCCGCTATTTGTAATGTGTCCTACAGATGTTCACTATGGCTCTAATTAAATTTTAACCAAATGTTTGTGTAAAAAGTACGAGGTTGTCAATGTACACAATCTCTTGTTCTCGCTCTTTCTCTCACTATTTCAATCATCACTTTGTCGACATTTGACGTCACTTAGTCTGATTTCCGTCCGTCTGCCTGTCTGGAGGAAGTCTTGTACACGTTATTTCTCCCACTTCCGCTTCTCAGATCAAGCTAAGACTTTGCACAATTATTCTTTGTCTATGACTAAACATGAGGGAGTGGTGGCTGAGCGGTAAAGCGCTTGGCTTCCGTAGTGGAGGTCCCGGGTTCGAATCCTGGTGAAAACTGGGATTTTTATTTCGGGATTTTCGGGTGCCCTTGAGTCCACCCAGCTCTAATGAGTACCTGACATTAGTTGGGGAAAAGTAAAGGCGGTTGGTTGTTGCGCTGGCCACATTACACCCTCGTTAACCGTGGACCACAGAATCAGATGACCTTTACATCATCTGCCCTATAGACCACAAGGTCTGAAAGGGGAACTTTTACTATTTACATGACTAAACATGAATCAATAGAAAAAAAAAATTAATTAATGAATTGACTTACTTGACTTAATCCTGTGTACTCCCAGGGGAGCATAGGGCCGCAACCACACCTCTCCACCGAAATCGGTTCTGAGCAGCTTTCTTCATCTGCTCCCATGTCATTCCAGTACCCTCAGCTTCACCGATGACTGACCTCTTCCAGGTTTGCTTGGGTCTGCCCACTTTTCTCTTTCCTTGTGGATTCCAGTCAAGAGCCTGCCTTGCAACATTGGTAGCTGGTTTCCGCAGGGTGTGTCCTATCCAGCTCCATTTTCGTTTGGTAATGTCTTGTGCTATGGGCTCTTGTCCTTGAATTAGTCGAAATTAATTAATTCTATGTTATCAGAAAATGATCCAAGCTAAGGGAACATAAAACCTTGTGTAGAGAATTAGGTCATTTACTAAAAATTATAAACTAACAATAGGCTTTAAAACCTACTATTTTTAACTTAAATAGTTCAGCTTACTACGGCTTAACATATTGTAGGTACTTTAAAGTATGATTTAACTTAACTTGAAATTTGAACCAAAACTATAAAATATATGTTAAAAAAAAATATTTTTATACTCTTAAGCGAGCAATTCTTGTATATATATCCATCTATATATATATATTAGGGACCTGCGAATCAGGAAATTTTTTTCGAATCGAATATCGAATCAAATATCAGAAAATATTCGAATTTCGAATCGAATTCGAATCGAATATTCTTGAAAAAACTTGACAACCAACAAGTGTAAAATAAAACTTCAAATTCAAAATTTTTATTATATTATATTTATTTAATACTGAAACACAAAAAGTTAGCAATAATTAAATTGCAAAGCAGGCCTTTTAAAAAAGTAGATCTTTATTTATTTTGGCCCAAATCAAAGTTTCAGCATTATTTTCCGAGGGATTGTGACGATGGTCAGTAATAATTTGTCCTCCAACTGAATTAACTCTTTCTGAAGAACAATTTGTTGCCTGAATTGCAAGCTAATTCCTAGCTGCTCTGGCCGAAAGTGGAAAAATATTAATACTTTCTTTCCAAAACTGAAGAGGATCACTGTGTCAATCTACAACTGCTTGCTTTGAATCAGGGGCGGACTGTGTGTCAAAATCGGCCCAGGCATTTCTATAACAATTCGGCCCATAAATTGTATATTATACGATGGGCCTCCAATTATAGGCCTACCTGTCCAGAAAATATTTATGTTAAGTTTAATCATATATCCATAACTGTAAGCATATACTCTTTATATTTTTATAAGAAATCTAGCCCTTATGTTGCTTTTTCATCGCTAAGTGTGTAGGTCCGAAAAAGATGAAGCCTATACAGTAGCACTGTCTACGGATGTAGACTATTACATTATTTCGGGAAATATGCTAAAAGAAATTAGTATGTTGAGTCTGTAAAAGACTCTTTTCAGACAAGACGCTCAGAGGGCCACTTTAATAAGGGAATATTATAAGACCTTTAACAATTCAATAGGTGACCAAATGGCATTCATGAGACCCCTTAGGTAACCCTACCGGCCCATTAGGCTGCCGGCCCACCGGGCATTTCCCGAATGCCCCTATAGCCAGTCCGCCCCTGCTTTGAATACAAACTGACTTCATACTTAATTTGTTCAGAAATGGTGGAAATTTTGTTGATTCTGGTATCTACTTGAGCATCATGCACTTTCTTGAACATTGGATCCATAAGGCTTCCTCTATTCCTGCCTTGAACAAGACTTTCACGTGGCAATTCATCAGAATTTTTGCCAATTTTGCTTCCGTCAGAGTTTGCCAATATTGTCTCTACAAATAAGACAGCTTTTTTAGTTTCAGCTTCTGAAAAAAAGTAGTGTTTAAATCTTGAATCAATGAATGTGGCTGCCAGGAGATGATCTATTGTCAAATCAAATTTTGCTCCAAGTTGTTTCAATAGCTCATCTCGAAATTGTTGGAGACCTGTTGGTGATTTGGACACTTACTCTTACTTCAATGTAAAAATGCAAGGATAGATCAAACTTATGCTGACATTGGAATCAGCACTCAAAACTGTTGTTGCTTCTGCTGTTGGTCCTAGAATTGGAAGAGTAGCTTTCAGGGTAGCTTGTGAAGTTTGTGTTAATGGTTTTGGTGGATTTCTTGCACATTTCTTTTTTTGGAAAATATTCGAAGATTCGAAAATTTAAAAATAATTTCGAATCGAATTCGAATATTCTTTTTATATTCGAATTCGAATCGAATATCGAATATTCGCAGGTCCTTAATATATATATATACTAGCTAAATTTTACCCGGCTTTGCTCGGGTTTTTCTTTCTACAAATAGCATACATGAGGTCCCTTTGAATAATCAATTTTTTTCGCCCCAGGTGTAATTTTTCCAATACATCTTTTTTTTGGTGGCATAATGAATCTAAAAAAAATAAAAGTAAAAAGTTGAATAGGTGACGTTTTATTGCATAACCTGTTAACACAAATAGTTTTCTCAATACCCATTTTATTTTTTACCAGTCCAAAAGGTAGGCTACAACGTTTGGAGAAACCACATATGTTTCAAATAATAATAATAAAGATAAGATAAGATAATTTTTATTGATCCAATTTAATGGAAATTCATTTTGATTACAATTGACAACCTCAGCGTAACTACTGTACAAAAAACAATATTGATGAAAAATTCCAACAACATTAACATACGAAACACATACACATTCACAACCAGCGCTTTATGAATTTGACTTCTATGTACTTCTCGATGTCAACAGCTGATCTCATTATAAAAAGCAATGATAAACCTTTTTTTTTCAGACGGAAATATACACAATTTAGCAATAATAGCATAATACATTCACATGATGGCCCGTGTCTTTCCATAGCCGAGTAGATTAATAGCTTATGGTAGATTCTTACTATCCCAGTGAGAAAATTGTCACATGCAGACGATGTTTAGTAAAAGTTTATATTTATTGCTAATTTCCCAAAGATATCTGCACATTTTTCCCTTTTTCCTATACAAAAATGTATAATAGTTGAACGTTATATTTCTTTCGAGAGAGACAGATCCATGTAATAGCTTGTGATCAAATTAGTCAATCACAATGACTAAAACACTTTTGAGTTTGTGTTGACGTAGATCAACACGCTAACGTAAAGCCATTAACTTTGATAAAAAGTAGATATCTCACTCTCTCTATAGATTTACATATGTTTCTTTTATTCAACTATTTAAGCTATATGAAGTAGGCCTAATAAGTGGCCTTATTGTTCCTACCAATAGTAGTTTAAATGTTTTACTGAAGAATATTGTAGATCTACAATCAGTAAAGATATTGAGCTCGCTGTCTTGTTTATTTACGTTTTATAAATTATTGAATACACTCACGTCTGAAACTGAAAAGTTATTTTTAGAAATATAAGAGTTCAAGCCTCCAAATGAGAAGAAAGTAGTTTATTATATTTAGGTCATCAATGAAATGAAAGCTTTTAGATCTAATTTTAAAATAGTTATTGTTAATTAAAAGTATAGTCATGTATATAAGAGAGTAGTCTATATTGAATTCTCATTAATTTAAATTAAAAAATAAAGCAAAATAGAGCTTAATTATTCAATTTATTGTTCAAAGGTCAACATCTGTTTTTATTTTTGTGTAGCTGTGTAAGTTCATGACCCCTTGACGCGTCTCCTTGGTGACCTCAATACGCAACGATACAACAACAATACAATAGATCTAGCCTATATTTTAAAAGCAAATCATACGCGTGAATATAATTGTTATGTAATATTGTTAGTTTAATTTTGTATAGCTCTTGAATCCTAACAATTTGAATGCCACAGCAATCTAGTCAATAAATAAAAACTTGTGTGACACATAAGCATCTAAGATTTGACCTAGATCTAGAAACAATAACGGTGTTATCAGGTCTAAATGCTCATAAGTAAGTAAATCTGAAAGAAAAAAAAAGTAAATTAAAAATAAAGATTTAAAATTAAACCAAATCGGTAGTTGTAGGTTTAAATGTTATGAAAAAATACAATAAAAAGTAAATTGTATTATGTATATAGTTTATTACTTAAATAATATGCATTTATAATGCGCGATATTATAATTATGACCTATGACGTTCATTTCATTTGTACCACTGCGCGACACATGTAAATCTAGACATGGCTTGTGACCTAGTTTTTGTTAGATACAATAGTCTAATAGAGTTGGTCAACTTTATTTTTTTTTAGGGTCTTAAGTTTGTTTTAGGACTACAATACATACACTACGGCCTAAGTTGGTATCCAAGGAACATTTCTGCCAAGTTTAATGAAAATTGGTCACGCGGTTTTGATTTCCATTCGATACATACATACATACATACATACATACGCTAAACATTCAACTTTATATATTAGATATATATATATATATATATCTTTGATTTCGAAAACGGCTCTAACAATTTTCTTTAAAATTTCAACGTATCTGCATATTAGTGACGAAAAAAATTCTCAGCTCATTGGCCACATCGGGAAAACTCGAGTTCGACCGTTATTTCGATATGAAAATGTCTCAATGTTGTAAAATTAATTTTGGTTAGAATAATTTATGAATGAAAGTTTTCCATGACGTAAACGGCAAAAAACGCTGCTTACGTCACTAAGCTTACTGTAGTACACTTAAATATTTCTTTGCAAACAAGAACGCGTTTAGAGATATGAATGAAGGGATGTGTAAAACTAAAAGCAGACCACGGGCTGTAGCACCACTGGGATGGATGGATGGCAAAAGCCGGTATGAACTTCTTATTGTCCGACAGTCAGGCTGGGCAGGGCATTTATTTAACCGAGAAAGGCTCGGCCACCTGCTATTTATACTTAAGCATGTATTGGTATCCTGTCATTTTGCTATGTCAAGTCTGCTTTTTTTAAATGGTACTTTTGCATCCTAGGTGTCACCAAGTGAGGTCCTCACCCCGTGCTTACCTGCAGTGGCGTAGCTAGGGAGGAGGGGTACAATTTGAAAATCCTCCCGGGCCCCCACTTGATGCGGACCCCCAAATGAGTGTTTTTATATTAAAAATTAACTATTACTTAAATTGCAGGGGCCCCAAAGAGGTCAATCCCCCCGCGCCCCCAAACGATGGAAAATTCCTAGCTACACCACTGCTTACCTGGCCCCACCAGCCAAAAAGTTATCAGAATTTGAGATGTTGAAGTTGCACAAATTTAAAAATGGAAGAGACTGCCAAGCCAAACAGTTATTTAAAGGTTGAAAAATTTGGTACGATGATTTCCAAAATTTCGATCCAGTAGATTTTAAACACATTGAATGAAAAAAAAAAAGAATATTATTTATTTTCTTTTTTTTTTGATGTCATAAACTCCAGCTGGTGTTGTAACGAATATTCGGAAAATGATAGTTGTCTGTCTTGTCTATCTTGTCCACAGTGCATTTTTTTTTTTCTGATAAGAAATTCCCATTCACGTAACAAGTTATTATATAACAAAGACAGAGACATCGAGGTAATACTATATTCCTATGAAATCAAAATATCTTCAGTTTCATATCATTGTTAAAAAAAATGAAAGAGGGGGAGAAGAAATGAATGGTGTCAGAAGTGAGAGAAAATTTTAAACTCCTGGCTTTAAAACACGTCAGCAGACGACTAGGTGTCGGACTTCGTTGTCAAAAGTTATTGGAGACGCATGCTGGGATATCTCTTTAAACAAACTGTCGTAGAACTTCCGTTGTTGCCAGCAACGTCCAACGCGCCTGTCTTTATGATCCGTGACATCGCCATTCTTCCCTAGTGCCGTTAGAGCATGGAATGGGTTGCCTGAGTCAGCCCAGGAAAACAAACGACTCAGCAGAGAGTTAAATCATTGATTAAATCTTTTGTCTAGATTGATACATGAAATGTGTAGGCAGTAATTATCTTCTCATTGGAAGTAACTCCTGTGATTTATAAATTAAGATGAAATGGGGGGGGGGGGGGGGGGCTTTTTTTTTTTCTAGCATCTTTCCCCTCCCATCCATAACCCGTAAACTATTTTCGTAAAACTAAAATACTTGACTAAATGGGGTTTTATCGCTTTATTAGAACCTAATAATAATAAGGCTTGTCTTTGAGACCGAAGATTAATGAGAAGTGATGTATTTCCCGTGGCCCCAGCTGCGACCTACTGTTGTGACACGGTTACTATGTGCGGTCAACCGTGGTCAAGTGTTGGGTACCGGGAGTTAGGGGACTTGCGGATGTCGAGTGTGTTGTAGACAAGAGAGTGGAAGTGATCTAGGAGAGTTATTTATAATATTGAACTTGTAAATATGTTAAGTTATATGTTTCTCAATAAAGGCAGTTATAATTAAAGGGACTCGTTTCTTCACACCTACATAATTTGCAACACTAACGCAGGCATAACATTGTCCGCCGGTGAAAGATTTAGATTTTCTTTTCGCCGTCTACGTCGTCCTAATAAGTTGTTGAGTAATTAAGTGATATAGAATACATTTTCTAGCCCTCTTTGTGAAATGGTCGCAGACAGCAAAAGAGGATCTAAACAAGTGATTCCCAAAGTGGTCGATATATATACCCTCAGGGGTTTACGACTACTTCCAAGGGGTCTAGAAGACAAAAAAGTTTGGGAACCACTGATCTAAATCGGCGGATAATGATTCATGTCTTCGCTTAATATGGCAAAATATATAGGTCGCAGCCATGGGCGCCCGCAGGATTTTTTGCAGGGGGGTGCAAGCACTAGCTGATCCAGAACTTTGGAAAGGGGGGCGATTTTTTAAAAACACTAACCCTAACGCCCAGTAAACCCTAACCCTATTCATAAACGTGCGTATATATATCTAAAAAAATACATATACATACATATATCTATATATATATATATTCATATAAATTCAATTTAAAAAAGCAGTGTTTCTTAACCTTCGGCGAAAAAAAAAGAGTCATGTTGAGGCCTTTCTCTTGCAAGCTTGGGTGTATGATGGAGTGCTGAAAGCTTTACCAGTGAGTTTCGGGGCGCCAAAAGCATTTTCTTGCATTTATCAGTACAGAAACGCATTCTCCTGACATCTACAGTTTATTATTCATCAGCAAGGTTCGGGGGGAAGCCCCCGACGACAAAAGCGTTTTCTTTGCATTCTTCACTGAATAAACGCATTCTCCTAGCCTAAAACTATTCCTATAAAAAGGATCTTTTCAATAATGTTGAAAAATATTCTAATATGAATTTGCACCCTTAATACATTGCAAATAAAACTGATTTGTTCCTTGAAAAGAGAAGATGCCCTACATATTTAGATTAAGGCTTTGAGGATCGCTGTCAAAAAAAAATATTTGATAATTAATATTCAATAAATTTAAAGTAAAGTTCACAAATTATGATTTTTCCATAAAAATAGGACCGCCCCCCCACTCAGAGGGATAGAGGGACGGGCAGTACATCCAATCGCCAGTCCCTTACTCCCACCGAATCGGCCAAGAAACCAGAAGAGGAGCGACATAAAATACAATTTATATATTAATTCAACTAACTTTGTCACAAACTATGATTTCTCCATAAAATTAGGACCGCCGTCAAAGAGTTTAGGTGGGAAGGGCTATATTCGCCATATGCCCTTTATAGAACACTGCGGTCTTTGGACTCAACGCTTCTAGTGATGCCACGTTTCTTCTCAAAAGTTACGAGTTGCGGGTTTGAAACTCACTCCCCATCGATCCTAGACAGACAACAAACTACACTAATTCAAGAAGAACATTCAGACTCATCTGTCCAAAACTTAGATGACTTTGTCATTAGAGCTCTCGTGATCATGTTTGTAATGTTATCACAGCGCGTTGAGCCTAAATCATGTTTGTTAACAGTGCTCTATGTATTTAATTAACATTATTATTATTAAGAGCTTTCTTATATAGGCCTACACTGCCATCGTAAACTGGTGGACACGTTAAAGCCTGCTATTTTATCGAGCGCTAAAACCGAGGTAAATACATGTACAAAAATGACTGCACTCATCAATCTTGTTCAATGAAACTCACATTTATCACATCGAAAGAAATTAAAGATTTCTCCTCCAAGGTAAAAAAACAACATCAACACAAAAAAAAGCAATGTGTATCCTATTTCAAGCCTTAACTAAATATAATAATAACTATAAGTATGTGCAAATGAAAACAAATCGTCACGACTTAAGTGCAACAGAATAAGTGCAAAAGTATACACTTTTTATAGTACATAGAATTGCAAGCCTATAGTAAAATGTAGCCTACAAGATCGGCCATTAACCCATAATTGGCCAATATGAGTTAATTACAATATTACTTATTAGCTTATCCTTACAGTTGTACTTCAGTGGAACCAAACTTGTTGAATTGCTATTTGGAAGAATTTTTAAAGAATTGGCTAACATTTTGATACTAGAACCTAGAAGGGTTCAAGTATATGGTCCTCGATCTTTTCTTAATTAGCCTAGACTATTCTACTACAGAATTAACGTATCCTTACAAATGTACTACAGTGGAAGTACTAGGGACGACTTGTTCAGCTGCTGCTTAGAAATTAATTGATTTGATGATGAAAAAAAAATTGGCTAGAGTCTGACTACTCAGAATCCATGGGGGTGCAAGTGCACCCCGTTGCACCCCCCTGCGGGCGCCCATGCACAGGATATATCAACCTTCTTTTTCCATTTTTCTCTGTAATTTTTCTTTGAAAGAATTTAATTATGAAGTTCTTTCTGAAAATATTGATACCTGTCTTTTTACCTCCCTGGGTGGACCACTTCTGGGACAGATAATGAGTTTGTTTTTTCTCACAAACTGTCTTTGTAACCTTGTTATGTTTTTAATGTCACCACAGTGCTCTATAAATTAAACTTTATTATTATTAAGGGCTTTCTTGTATAGTCTGCAATCGTAAATTGGTGGACGCGTTGAACCTGCTATCTAGCGTTAAAACCGACTTTAACTCCGCATAACATAAATACATTTACACATATGACTGCACTCCTCATTTTTGTTCAAAGAAACTTTCACATTGATCGTATTGAAATAAAATCAGCAAGGATTTCTTCTCCAAGACAAAGAAAAAAATATTTCTCTTATTTTAGGCCCTAACTAAATATAATAATAAGTTTAATTATGTGCAAGAGATAACAAATTGTCACGACTAACGTGCAATAGTATATTTCACACTTTTTTTTATAGTACAAAAAATTGCAAGACTATAATAAAGCGTACATGGTCAGCCATCAACACCTGATTAGCATATTCTAGTTTATTGAAACAATAGTTTTTCCTTACAGCTGTACTTCAGTGGAAGCAAAACCTCTTAAATTGCAAGTTCTAAGAAAATAATTTTTATAAAATGTGCAACTATGTGGCTACTAGAATTTAGAGGGGTGCACGTCGACCATCTATTCCTATTAAGCCTAGATTAGTCAACTCCAACATTAACTTATTCATATGTTTGTACTACAGTGGAATTACTACTTCCTCAGTGGCTACTAAGAAGTTAATTGATTTAATGATGCAAAAAAAAATGTATTGTCTAGAATTTTGCAACTCAGAATCCAGGGGGGTGCAAGTGCACCCCCTTGCACCCCCCTGCGGGCGCCCATGGTCGCAGCCTATGGCTTAGTATCCACTTGATATACTGCACTCCTTATTAATCTTCGGACTCGAAGACAAGCTTTATAGATTTCTCATTGCTTCAAGGTCTGCTAAGTTATAACACAATGGTTTTATGTACTGCATACGGTATTGCACCGAGGTCTGCCAAAAAATATCGAACTTGTGATCTCGAATTAATGATGCTTTTCGAACTTGTTTTACATTCTGTTTGCCATCTGCCATCTCGAATTAACGATACTTTGGGACAGAACTGTTGAACGATTGGCCGATATTACTTGTGCTGAGCTGTAATGGCTGATGAGAAAAATATTGCTGTGATAATTTGCTAGTCTCTTGAGATTAAAATAAAACAATAATATTATTATTCTGAATTAACGTGCCAAGATCAATATTTAATATAGTTGATTATTTTTTTTTATTATAATGTGATAATGTCATTCAGAAAATAAATCATCTTGAAAGATGAGTTGCTATACAAGAGATGATTTTGAAACTTTCTATTTTCATTGGTTAGTATGTTGGCTTGAGGAGGCGACAATAGGCTTGAGCTCTCACGTTTGAAATCAGGTTGTATTTAAAATGCGACCTCATAGGTATCTACGTGTTTCTTCCCCCAGACCTTCCCCAACTGATCCAGGCAATAGATAGGATCATAGAAAGCTAAAAGCATGAACTTGCGCTAAAAAAAAAACTATTGTTAAAAATACTTTAAACTGTTTCTAATAGCACAGATTTATTATTGCTAGTCTAGATCTATTACAAATTTAGTCACATTACAGATCTAAACTGATATAACTATAATTGATACACTTACGGGGTGCTCTTTTCCCTATATTGTTGTAAATAGTTTACAACTGGTCCTATATTTCAGAAAGGAGTCTATGAATTATTTTTTTAGTGGCTGAAAAGGGTGGTCTCCACATTCCGAGGGCCTCCATTGACGATTCATGTACAGGCACCTAAAAGAACAATTCTGTATTATTTTTGCAATCAAAATGGTTGTTGTTTCAATGAGGACAGAAGGGGCAAAGCTTAATTTACATTGCATGAATGTTGACAGTGTGCCTGTATCTTTGTTTATATCTGTGTGTTTTGATAATTGTTTCATTCTTTTTGTTCCACTTATGTGATAAAATCGAGTTTCATATTTTTGAATAATTAAATGTCTAGTATGTTGTTTTCCTGAAAGAAACCAAAATAACCTACAAAGTCTTGTCGTGGGTGTACAACAAAAATGACTACTATAACTAATAAGACCATCAATCACAGATTATATAACTTTCTTGTTACTGACGTAAATTCTGATGATCCTGAAGAGTATAATCTCAAACCAGATCTCTAATTCTTAGTGCATTTTTGATGAGTCATTGAAAAAGTAATGACATAATAACTCCTTGAAACTGTCATTTGAGTGTCGTGAAAAGATTCAACCATCTCGCAATTACAATATGAAGTAGACATTCTATAGTTAACTGTTAATTATAATTGTGACAAAAACAACAACATATGGGATTAGACAATGCTTATTAATTAGAGTAAATAGTCCGTTCAGGTCCTGTTCTTAGTAATATAGATAATAAATAATATAGTTAAGATTCATGTCATTACTGAGTATCAGAACACAGAAGTATTGAAACAATATAGATGTTATCTCTCTCTCTCTCTTTCACTCTCTATCTATCTCTGTGTCGTCTCTTTGGGTGTATTTCTCTTTGTCTATGTGTATCTGTCTTTTTGTCTGTCTTTCTGTCTCTCCTCTATTCTCTGTCTCTCTATTTCTCTCTCTTTCTTTCTCTGTCTCTTTTTATCTCCGTTTCTTTCTCGCTGTCCATGTTTCTCTCTTTTTCTTTCTATCCGGCTATTAGTCTGACAGTGTGTTGTCTTTCTTCCATCTCTCTGTCTTTCTCTCTCTCTCTCTCTCTCTCTGTCTCTCTCTCTCTGTCTCTATGAGTCACTCTCTCTGTCTCTATGAGTCACTCTCTCTGTGTCTTTGTGTCGCTCTCTTGTCTCTCTTTCTATCTCTCTCTCTCTCTTTCTCTCTCTCTCTCTTTCTATTTCTCTCTCTCTTTTTCTCTTTATCTCTTTCTCGCTCTCTCTCTCTTTTTCTCTCTCTCTTTCTCTCTCTCTCTCTCTTTATTTGTCACTCACTGTCTCTTGGTACCTCTGTGTCCTTATTCTGTCCCTCTGTTTAACTCTTTCTGTCTCTCTATATCTCTGTGTCGCTCTCTCTCTGTCTCTCTTTATGAATATCTTTCTGACTCTCTCACTCTCTGTCTGTCTCTCTGTGTCTCTGTGTGTATCTCTCTCTCTCTTTGTATCTCTCTCTCTCTCTCTCTGTCTTTACGTCTCTATCCCTCCTTAGATTTAGTGTGAACATCTATTCAAGTCCACATCCAGCAGATTAAAAGTGCATAACAAACACCGGATACGCCAGAAAGCTATTTATAAATGTTCCTCCATTAATCTTGCTACTATTTCAAAAGCTAATTCATAGATAATTATAATACTATCGATTAAAATTTTACATAGTCTGCGTTTAATCTAGCACGAATACCTATTATCGGATGAAGCTCTAACTTTGCACTACTATTCAATGTGCCTTACAATACAGGAATCAATAAAAAAATTCATCTGTTAATTAATTAATTAGTAATAATGAATTAATTTTGTGCGATATAGAAAAAGGGAACTAAATTGTACAGTATTGAGAGAAATGGAGTTATAATTTTATTTATATACGCTTTGATTTTTTAAAAATTATTTTTTAACTGTTTGTTCCTTATGTTCTACTTTGTCTCGCCAGGGATTCTCAATTTAAGGATTTATATATAGCTTATAAGATCTTATTATGTATGTGAACAGCTGCTTTAACTTTTTACGAATCTTATATTTGTTAATTATGTCTCGTAAAAAGTCTAAAGCCTACATGCTATCTCTCCCAAACCCATTCTCGGATCAAGTTGAAGCTTTGCATAACTATTACTGGCATAGAAAAGATTAATTCAAATTAATTTCTGGTACTTAATTATTTTGTTTGAAACCAGCAAGGAAAAATTAATCCTTCAGTACCCTATTAATATTGCTAAATTTGTAGGGTTTTGTCCCTTTAGGATTAGATCATAGACATAAATAAATATAGACTGGAAACAGGAAGTAACTTTATGTAACTTGAAAAAATGTATATCTATTGAATTCGGATTTCCGAAATCTGACAAGTTGCACGATTTTCAGTCTTAGAGATTACACAAAACTACACTGCCTCCTTATTTACAAAATATATAGGTGTGTTTCATTGTGTATATTAAAAAGAAAGTTAAAAAAAAAAGCACATAATGGTTACCCGTTATCTGTGTATGTCCAAATAAATTAAAATTAAAAAACAGTTTCTGAACAAAAAAATGAACATTATAATTAATTGACACAACAGTCACGCTAAGAGATAAAAAAAAACACTAGTGAAAATATTGTAATACTTATATAGGTTATGGCGGAAATAGATATGAATACTTAACTTTCATACTGCTCATGCTGTATAGTAAAGTACACAAAATTGCAAGTCACAAATTTTCCCTTCATTAAACTCTCTTATTGGCCAGTCTATATTTATTTATGTCTATGGATTAGATGATCTCTAACGCTATTTTTATCACACACAATACCAGATCAGGTTTATACATTAAACATTTATTTATTGTGCCTAAGACCGGCCCTGCAAATCATTTAGCGATTACTCAAATAATTATTGGTAATTGATTCTTTAGTTTGATATTGTTAAGGGAAATAACTTCTACATCATTGAGATATATAGTTGTATGGCTGGATTCTTTTTGCTTATCTGGTTCGACTACAATTTTGTTATAGATATATAGACCTGTTTGTCAACAGGAGTGATAAAAACAGTCGTCATGAAGCGCTTCAATCAGGTCAGCCAAATATCTTATTAGGGGTCGTTCGTAAATGACGTCACGCAAAAATGACCTTTTTTGACCCCCGCCTCCCCCTATGGCCCAAAGGGGCACAAATTCCCAGCCCCCCCCCCCCCAGTCCCCCTTCTTCGTCACGTCACAAAAAAAATCTTTTTCAAATTATTTATTTCTCATCATTTTTTTCCCCAAATATGTTTCATGTGCCCATTGATAGTATACACGGGAAGATTTTCTTCTTCTGCTTGAGGGGCTGACTCGATAATTAAATTGTCTTCACTGAGATCTTCATCTATCCATTCCACACTCTCCTCACCTGCGTTTCCCAAAACTACAAGGACTTCGTTGTCTTTTTTAAAAAAAAAAATTATTTGTGTTTTTTTTTTATTTTAAATTTGTGACGTCACAAAATCGCTAACCTCACTCCTTCCCCCTTGTCACAAAGTGTCACATTTTCTCAAACCCCCTCCCTTCACCCTAGAGCGTGACGTCATTTACGAACGACCCCCCTAAATTTTCGTATCGAATAGTTCTATTGATCGTTCAAGGCGACAGACACGTGACTATTGATTAGTATCCAACTTAGTCTGCGTTTAATCTAGCACGATATGATATCCTTATACCGGATGATTCCGTTACGTATCACGGATCACTTCCCGCAGCTAACAGGAAGTGACGTTTATAGACTGTGATAGTTTTATGTCTTTCTAACTTTGCAGTCGAGTTCTAAAAATAGAAATAAACATAGATCTATGTTTTGTTCCTTATGTCCTTTTATTTGGTTTAAGTAATGAGCCGTCTGGTTTGTTATCAAAACTTCAAAGTCTAAGTTCTCTTTTAAACAAATGTTTAGAGACTGCCATTTTTGTTGTTACACTTTATTAACAGTTAACTTCATTTTACTAATATGTCTGATATATAGCAGGTTTAAAAAGTTTTAGACAAATGGTTTATGCAGTTTAGACAAGAGGCTTAGGTAGGTTTAGATAAAGGTCAAATCATGTGTCTCAGGCAGGTAGAAACAATTGCTTAAGGATGGTTATATAAGCAAACATAAACATGTACTTCGTTTCTTTAAAATTTGTACAATTTATACCCTCCATGGAACGGCCATGAGTTATTCGGAAATGTAGGCCTATCTATGTTCAAGAAATATGATCTTGTCTGAGTCTGGGACAGCTTGCATATTACATATCACAGTGATATGGAAGTGAAACTTTAGTAACATTCTGGCTTATGTGTAGTGTACTTTTCAATTTCTGTGCTTAGTATATAATGAATGCCATCAGTCTTGTATGACAAAAAATAAGTTCTAATAATGGCGAAAAGTACTTTGGTTTGAAACAGAAAATGAATATGTATTTGTGAACAGAGATAACATGCCAGGCGAGAAGCTAGTTAACGAGATTGAGGCGCGAGATAAAAGTTGTCAGTAATGTTATAATGTCATTGAGCAGTGTTGACCTAGTGTTAGTAAAAGTCAGCGTCCTGGGTTTGAGTCCTGGCGGACGCACTTGTATCAAAGTGTATGATTAATAGTTTTCAGCACGACGTCTTCGACCTTAAGGCCTTGAGGCCCAATTAACGCCCCTGTCCGGCATGAGACGCGGAACTATCCGTTCAGTCAAAACATCTGTCAAGAGATTAAACCTTCAGTGGCTAGGTAACATAGGGCTCTTTATGAGGCGGTACGGTCACGTTTTAGAAATGTACATGCGCCGGGGGCCCTGGGCGAGTGTCATATCAGGGCCCCAATATTTGTGCGATGATGGGAAAAGATTTTCTTTATGGCGCACCCCCTAAAGGCGTAGAGCATGGGGAGGTTGCCTCTCTCGCCAACCTTTTAGGGCCGCCTCTGCCTCCAGATTTGAACCATTTTAAGAAGTATGTATACCATACCTCGATGCATGTTTTTATAAGAAACTCAGGATTTGTAGATCATCCAAACTTATTCTTGTGTTAACATCATTTCACTGAACAAACATCTATTTTAATTACTCGGTTTAAATTATATCCAATAAATTGTTTCCAAGCTGTTTAGACTGGACGCTTCAACATTCCGAATACATCTCTATAAAATAACGTTCCTGAAGAAAAGACAACAAGGTTAACTCTGTCGGATAAATTTGTTAAGCAGACGATACTCGGTGATGTCCCTTGAGTGGTCTCCTCTTAATCAGTGACTTGGTACAGGAGATTATTGTATTTGCCGTGGGATAATTATATTGCAACAATGCATAGAATTAAAGATGGCAGATTATTGTTTGGTCTAATGCAGCCATTCTTAACCTCATGGCTCCCAGGGGGGACAGCGAGACCGAAGAAGGTCAAGGACGGAGGGAAAAAAAATAGAGGTTACAAACATTGTTTTAAATTTGAGTCTTACTTTATTTGAAAATTTAAAAAAAAAAGGCTTTAGTAAACTAAAGGAAGGTCTTTGCGAGCCCTGAGGACCTTATGATGTGGCCATAGAGTTTGTCAAATGAAGATTTGATAGGCGGTTTCTGTTTGTACGTTACTTTTTTGATGTATGAACTGATGTCATAGGTATAACGTAACCGAGGAGGCCGCCCACGAGCGTTTGATGCATACAGTTTCTATATTATCTTATTACAATAAAAATATGTATGCCTATGTATGTATGTATGTATGCATGTGGAGCCGCGGTGGCTGAGCGGTAAAGCGCTTGGCTTCTGAACCGAGGGTCCTGGGTTTGAATCCTGGTGATGTCAGGGATTTTTATTTCGGGATCCTTGGGTGCCTTAGTTGGGGAAACGTAAAGGCGGTTGGTCGTTGTGCTGGCCACATGACACCCTCGTTAACCGTAGGCCACAGAAACAGATGACCTTTACATCATCTGCCATATAGACCACAAGGTCTGAAAGGGGAACTTTTTGTATGTATGTATGCATGTATGTATGCATGTATGTTTGTGTGTATATTTACAGTGGCGTAGCTAGGGTGGTGGAGGAGTAGGGAGAATTCTAAAATC
>JADKLZ010001483.1:27528449-27544642 GCA_021533235.1 Biomphalaria straminea
ATTCGGCAGTTAGCTCAAACTGGATAAGCAGTGCTTGCTTGAGGGCTGTGTAGTCTTCTCTTTGGCTGGAAGGTAGTTTCGAGTATACCTCGTAAGCTTTGCCTCTGAGGCACTGGGATAGCCTGAAAGACCATTTATCCTCTGGTAATAGGGACCCAAAACCGATTTTTTTAAATGGTCACACAGCTTATTTTTTAACTTATTTGGATAGAGCTCGTGATTCTAAGACCGAGGATACCAAATTTATGCCTGTGGCTTAAATATTAAGAAAGTTACAAATTTTTTAAAACGCGTTTTTTTGGATATTTTTTTTGGCCTTCCAAACCCGTGTTTTTGAAGGACATTTTAAGAGAAACTATAATGCCCCCAGCAATGAAACTTAGTACAATCATTCATGTGCACACATAGAACACGCTCAATTTTTTTCAAGCTTGTCAAAAAATTATTTGAGTTTATTTACTTGTGCCGAATGTTGCATTTTATCATTTTTGGCATGTTTCATAAAGGGAGGTAAAAAACACAAAAAATGTGCATTTTTTAAATTTTGTAACAAAAAAGCTATAAATGCTACATGAATGTACTATATGTCAAAATGCGGGGAATTTATAGATCTACAAGAATAAACTACATTAAATAATATTTTATTTCAATATTTTGCTGTACTTATACAATAATATGCAATGGTTTATTAAAACTCTAAAATAAGCTAAACTATAATGAGCTAAAAATATGACATCAGTATAGCAATAAGAACAAATTACAGATCATAATTTAGATAATTCTCTCTTCTTCCATAATAATATCGAAAAACATACATTTATTTATAGGGACCTGTGTAAGTGTATTTCCAACCAATGATGGTAAAAAAAGACATACAGTCCATACATTTACTTAGATTTCTTGACATAATAATCTATAAAGCCATTAAGCTGAAAGCTATTCAATTATTTCTTATTGAATCTTTAAACTCTATAAGCTGATTTGATAAACTGAAAATCAGAACTCAATTTGTGTGCAGAAATAATTTTAAACAAGGCTTTTTTATATCTGCAATGTAATGACCAGTAAATTTCTTTCAGTAAAGCTCAACTATTCTAAACACATAATTTTTGGCATATTAACTGCCTAAACAAAGAATTCTACATGAAAATACAGGATATAAACTGTAATTCCCCAGGCTAATGAATTTTACCATAGAAACACATATATTTGTCATTATTTTCATTATCTTTATGTAGCATATTTACACTGATTAGGTTGCATGAACTAGAAATATAGTATCAAGCTTGAACATTTTTTTTCTAAAATTCACAAATTTTTAACTAAAATTAACTCCTTTAAAGTATATTTTAAATTTAAATAAATTTAATATAAAATATTAATACATCCCAATGCTAATGTGCTGTTATTACAATCTCAGCCATCAAACTGTGAGAAGTTTGCCTATCAGAAAAAGAGAAACATTAGTATTTATAATACTTGCATCAGAGCAAGTATCTCAATGACATGTTCATCAAAATAGAAAGATTCATTTTAGTTAGCTACTTTCCATATGTTCTTCTCAATTTAAGATTTCATTATGATTTTAACTTTCAACACATCCAGCTTAGTCACTTTTTTCCTTCAACATGATCAACCTTATAGACTTTTATGTAGCCTAAATCTTTTAGATGTCAAAGTTTCACTTTTTTTCTTAAAAAAAATATTAAAGTTTTTAAAATAGTTTATGCAGCTATAGGCCTAACTATACTTTCTGAAAAATAATATAATAATTAGGTCCTAAGTTTATCATTGTTTTATTGGAAAATACTGTCTTGTAAAGCATCAATAATTAGTATAAATAGTTAGATGTCTTAAAAATATGTTCATATAAAACCTACTCATCTACTGATCTTAAGTTCATTACAGCATTATAATCCATTTTTTAATTTAATAAGAATTAAAATGAATTAATATGAATATGAATTAATTTTTGGTGTTTTTTTTTGTGGATATTTAGTTAATTGAAGTCTACAAAACAGGCTTATAGTGATTATTGAGAATTTTGAACTGAGATCAGTAGTCTAAATATAATACCTATTGAATTAGGGCTACTTCATTGTTATAAAAGAAGATCTTTTATTGCAACTAGAGACTATAAAACATAAACACATAGATATCGTTCTAGATATTAAAAATTCTTTTCTTGGACCTGTCTGAGCTATCAAATTAAAATAAAATACTAATATAGCCTAGAGGTTTTATTCTTGAAATGGGAATTATTATTATTTTTTTAAATGCAGTTAGTTACTAATCAGAGTCTTTATCTATTATATTAGACCTAGGAAAACAATGGGAAGACAATATAAAAGAATGTTCTGACCTGTCATTAAAAGAGATTCTAGGGAAAAGGACGTAGAGGAGTGGACAAAGACGTACAGTCATATAGGATATAGTATAGATATATTGACTATATATAAGGGATAGTTCACAGTGAAGTAGTGTACCGTATGATGAGCTTATAAAATCATCGAAAAGATATTTCAAATCTAAAAATTACATCTAGATCTATATAGACAATTAGACTTAGATCTTGATATATAGATATATATCATATGTATTATAATGTAGATCTAAATAGCCTGCCTTATAAGCTATTATTATGCCTAAGATGGTTTCCTTTTAAAAAAAAAGAAGCTATTTGACTATTTAAAATTGGTTTTAAGTTTTAACGAATAACGTGATATTCGAAGGACCCTCGTTCCAGATGTCTAGACCAAGATTAGATCTAGACTCTAGACCAAGATCTAGATCTAGGACTAGCCTCTAGATCTAGCCTATATCTAGATCTATACATGGATAAGTCAAAACTCTCGTAGTCGTACTCTAGGTCTAGATCTAATTTGTAGTCCCTAGGTCTAGAACTCGAGAAATAGGTCTAAATCTAGATTAAGACTTTATTTTTGTGTACTGATGTCAATAGATTTAATTTAGTCTTATATTTTATCTTTTTTGTATATATAATATAGATCTAGATCTAGTTAAAAGACCAGATCTACTCTATATTAGAATAGCTTCATTCGATGTCACAATTTGTTGATATTAGCAACGGATAAGGCCAATATGTGATGCGTTTCTATACATTTATTACAATTATAATTATTTATTAAATATCTTGAACCATTACTTTTTTATGAACTGTAAATCCTCCTCTTTAATTTGTATCAATCACTTTTACAAAATACGTTTTTAAAAAAATTAGGTTTACTTTCGAAGACATGACCCCTTAGAAACACAAAATACTTACAGATTTGTTACACATTAACCTTTCATTAACGTTGGAATATAAATTATTTTTTAAAATTCGGAATAAAAGAAGGTGAAAAAAACAATAAATCTCTAATGGTTAACATCTTATTGACCCATCTCAGACATTTTTCTCACAAATTATACGATGTAGATTTAATAAAAATAATTTTTCTATAACGACTCGTGTGTTGCTAAGGAGCATATTTGCACATTATAGCAGACTACGCACACAGGCGAAATCGCTATTTTATGCGTCTTGTTCGGTTTAAAATGGGGAGCATGTCAACGCTTGTTTTTTAAATAAAATGTACACACTCTTAAAGAAAAATAGACAGGCTTTTCAATGATGACATTAACTAAACGATTACATGTCTTTATCGTAAAGAAATTCTATTTTGTTTTTCATTTTTTAAATTTCTTTATATAAAAACAATGTTAATCAATTAGATATTGGTACCATTGTAAAGCTCGTTCATTTTTCTATAAAATACATATGTTCAAAAAAAAAATTCATTTGTTGACGTACTCCCCATTTTACGAAAAAACAAACAAGGTATAAAACGATCACAGCCGCTAGCACGAATATTCGGCACGGTGATGTTACGCGTAAAGGATTATCACCCTTATTTTTTAACCTACAGGAAAAACGTTCTATATATTATTAAAGGGCTTAAAATAACCTTTCTAACGGTACCATTTTTACTGTAATCGGATGTTTATACCTTAAAATATGGCAGGGTGAAAAACGCCTAAAACAAAAAAAATGTTACGCAATTTCTTGAAAAGTGCGATTTTTGCTTCGGTTTTGGGTCCCTACTGGTAAACCATAGAAGCGCGCAACTTCTTCAAAGCGAACAAGGTAGACTTCCACGCTTTCGCTTTTATCGTCGAAGGGTTCCATTGGCATGTAGGGTAGGCCGTTTACGGAACCTTGGCTGGAGGCAGGGCTAGCCGGGCGAGATTCGGAGGAGGCTTGGCTAGCGGCTCCGCTCTCCTTTTCCGCGGCTATCTTTTCTCTGGCCGTTATTTCTTTCTCCTTTTCTATCTCCCTCTGAGTTATTTCCTTCTCTTTAGCTATAGCTATTTCAGCTTGTATTCTTTCCCTTTCCTTTGCTGTTTCTGTTTCTCTCCTCTCCCTTTCCTTTGCTGTTTCTGTCTCTCTCCTCTCCCTCTCCATGATTATTTCATGCTCTCTCGCTAGTCTTTCCCTTTCCTTCTGGTCTTCTTTCTCCTCCTTCTTCCTTCTTTCTTCCTTTTCTGCTTCCTCCTTCTTTCTTTTTTCCTCCTTTTCATCATCCTCCTTCTTTCTCCTGTCTTCGTCTTCTCTATTGAGGGCAGCAATTCTTTCCTTAATGTATTCTTTCCGTTCTGCCTCATCCTCGAAAATTTTGGACTCGCCCATGATGTCAGCTAACCGCTGCTTGCGATCCGACTCAGTTTTGGAGCGAGTGCCGCTGGCCATGGTAGGGCGGTGGAGGGGAATGAAGTAGAAGGAGTGGATGATAGGATAAGATATAGGATAGATAAGTAGCTGCTGAAAGCGATTACTTAAGAGTTATAGGAAAGGTGGAATCAGCTTTGGTTTGGTGCTTAGTAACCTGTAAAAAGGTTTAATTACAGCTAATACAAAATTTAAAAATATAGCACTGATGACACTCAATACATAAGTTCTTCAACTATGATGATAGTAAAATAAATGGGGAGTTGCCTGCTGTGCCTGCAGTGTGAGTAGGGTAAAATAAATCCCGGATCAGGCTCTCCAAATATGTGACAAGTAGGTCAAAGATGGTGGCCGTTTAGGTGTCTAGGGGAATTAGATATTTTGAGGACCTTAACTTGCACATAAGGACTACAGGCACAATGTTATGAATGCAGGCAACAAATACTTTTTATGTAAAACATATGTACACTTTAATAATAAGAATAAAAATAAGTAAAAGGAAAAAGCTGTACAGTGTTAGGGCGGGCCTAATTATTTACATAAATGGGACTATCATCATAAGAAATGAGAAACAAGTGGTCTGAATGTCATTGGGCTTTGTTGCTTAGCTTTGAGTCCTATGCTGCTCTGGCGAGATCGGCGTGACTGGTGCTGAGTTGTCTGTGGGTGCTCTGGCTTGATCGGTCCTAGCGCACGGGACAGTCCAACTATACGTAGCTGCAGGGGCGGATCTTCTGGCATGCGGTTGTTGGTCGGACTCTTCTGAGTAGTGAGTAAGGCTGGTATCTCCAGATCTGGTGTCAGCAGACTGGTATCCGCGTTACAAAGTTAGGGCTTCTATTAGAAGTAGCCTGTAATAAAAGCACCAGTCCAATATTATGAAAGATATGAAATGAATATAGGGAGCGAAAGCTCGTAAAGCTCAAAACAGAGAAGTATATCCTTTCAGCTCCTCAGAATGAAATGAGAATAAGGCCATTCGCCATGCGTAGTTGAAGAGGCTAAGGTGGACAGGACATGGGATGGACTAGCTATTACGCATATCCTGTCGCGTGGTCAAGGAGGCGGGGCTAACGGGGAAAACCATATTTTCAAATGTGATAAACTGCCTTATTTGTTTAGACAAAGGATTTCCGCTTGGCCTCGTGTAACGACAAGATAAGCAAACAAGGGCCGCCTCGCGTCTAGACTGCCCGTCCACAGGCAAATATGGTCAACACGCGATTTTCCAAGATGGCCCGATGACCACGATATTATCTAGGCGTCGATAGGGCTCTTGGAAGTCACCCACCCCTCCCGACAGGGGAGGGTGAGGGTGTGTCACCTGGTGAAAGGTGAGGAGGGGCAAACACCGTCCTATATGTATCAAGAGGTTTGATTAGATAAGAAAGGGGTGTTCACTCCTGTTGACCGACTTGCTAGACATGCCAGATTAAGAAAGTACAGCGTGACATGGATGCCTAGGGAAAAAGGGGGTGGTGGTAATAGCTTTAGATAGCTATCAGGGCTAAGCTGAGATGATAAAATAAAAGATAACAAAAGTAAATTAGTTAAATGCCTAGACCGAGTGATACCTTAAGTGGGCGAAATTTATTTTTGTCACATGGTACAGCTTTAAGAGGCATTCATCTTTAATCGGATTTCCCACTTGTTAAAGAGCATTAACTATTACTTTAAACCAATCCTTTTGATATCTTAAATACGTTTGAATCCTCGAGACTTTACAGTCAATTGATATTCTAGCCCTAGTCTGCTTTATTTGGTTCTCAAATATCTCAAAATTGCTTTCTCTTTATCATATCCACTGTCATCTGAAGGTTTGCGGCCAGCATTTCTTTCTACAATATAATCTCTTTAAGCGAGGTTTTAGTCAAAAGCAAAATTGTTCATCTCTTTCCCCCTTTCTCTCTATTGACAGTTACCGACACTATTTCCGTTTCCGCTTTTCATCTCGCTCTTGCACCGCAAAGTCTTAAAAAAGGCGAGAATTTTCTGCTTCTCTCTACCAAAAGAGTTGAATGAAGCATGCGCGAGCTGAAACTTCCGTTTGAAGTCAAAGGAAATCGATCAATCCAATTTTTGTCTGCATGACTAGTGTATGATTACTTGATGAGATAGCTGCCCTCTAGCTAATGTAGCTGAGTTTGTAGAGATGTGTGTGTTGCTAGGATTAAGTTTTAAGTCAATGGTCATCATAACATATCTCTTCTTTTTTTTTCATCTTCGTCTATGACATTTAAAAAAAAATATATAGATTTTTTAGGTATTAAATATCAAAATTGTAACAAATAAAGTATACAATTTTAGTATTACGTTCAAATTGTTATAGAAAGTGTGTTTGTTCGGAAGTAATGTAGCGGTATGAAAATCAAAAGGCGTGGCTTGGGACGGGAAGTTGTTAAATGACTTGATGAAAGCATGATGGGAAATAGTAGAAAAGTAGAATTGAATGTCAGACGACAAAGAGAGGGAGGGAGATGCGTACACAAGTACATGTGACCTTTATATCTTGTAAAATATTCTCTAAAACTATTCTCTTGAAGGTTGTGTGAATATCTGTATTCAAAATTAGATTTCTAATGTTAACAAAAAATATTTTAAAATACTTTAAAAAAAAAAAAAAAGCAAAGCTTTTGTTTTTAAATGAGAAAAGAGTCCCTTCAATCACAACAAATTTCCATTAGGATTCAAAAAGCAGTCTTAGTCTTAGGCGTACTTGAATCAATTAGTTTGGACCAGTCATGTAATTAAATTTTTAAATGATCTAGTCTAACAATAAAAAAGTTACAAAAATAAAAAAAGGGGAAAGACCAGAATTCGAGATCAAGGCAATAGCCTTCAAGCTTCTCAAGCCAACGCAGTAACCACTCTACTAGCGAAGAATCTATGAACATGGAAGATTGTATAGTTATCTATTGTTTCTATTTCATGTTTTCATATGTTCATCATAAGACGGTAGCCCAATATAAAGGGGACTAATTCAGCTTCTACCACCACTTCAGTCAAGTACTATTTCTTTTCTTTCTTTGAGATACCAAACAAAGCAATTTATTACCAATTGTTAACTACCTAATTGGTTAATTCTTTTTTATTCTTGTATTGTCAGGTTAAAGAAATACTTGTACTAAATTTCAGATTGATCCGAGATTGGGTGTCGGTGAAATAACGTGTACGTGTAGGCCTATATCATACGAGGGGCCTCCGATTGTAGGCCTATATCATACGATGGGCCTCCGATTGTAGGCCTATATCATACGATGGGCCTCCGATTGTAGGCCTATATCATACGATGTGCCTCCGATTGTAGGCCTATATCATACGATGTGCCTCCGATTGTAGGCCTATATCATACGATGGGCCTCCGATTGTAGGCCTATATCATACGATGGGCCTTCAATTGTAGGCCTACCTATCCTCAAAATCATTATTAAATTAAAAAAATGTATCGATAGCTGTACGCATGCTCTATATCTTTATAAGAAATATAGGCTTTATGTTACATTTTTTTCCACACGACGCTCAGAGGGACACTTTTATAAGAGAATATTATAAAACATTTAACAATTTAATACTTGCCATAGTGGCATTCTTGAGGCCCTTTAGGTGACCCTACCGGCCCTTTTGGGTACCGGTCCACCGAGACATTAGCCAAAATGCCAACCCGCCCATGTTGTCTTCCCTGAAACAACGCCACCTACCTTGCATCATTCAGCACTAATCGTTAACCTCTTCCCACCATCACTATAAAACACATTCACACACTTCAATAGGGAGATCTCATTGTTTTTTTTTTCTTACATTAATGTTGCATTGAAATTCATAACTAATCTTTACTTAACAACATTATCAAGAAATGTTTCATAGAGAAAAAATTGAAAGATATTTTTAAATTAAAAAAAAAAGAAACTAATGAACGAATGAGTCACTGGCCTATATCCATTTGTCAGTATTTATTAAACTGTCAGGTGCTCATGTTTTCTTGAAGCACGCTCTATGAAGTTTCGCACACGATTAGATTCCAATTGACGGGGAACTTTTGTGTTGCTTGGCTCGGCGATACAAGATCCTGGTCATGTTTATACTCGTATGTCTTCATTCAATGAATCTCATGGAGATTTCATTACAAGCCTCAATTTACTTTCTCTTCATTGTTCTCTTGATGGTTTTAAATTGTAACCTAGTTCTTCACATTTAGTCATGTTTTTACAAAAAACTGTATTTAAGCCAGAGCTTCGTGGAACCTGGATCCAGGAACCTGATATCAATTTAACAGTTCATGTATATCGCTGAGAAAAGAGTGTCTAGCTCGTTAGCCACTCGGGGAAAACTCTAGTTTGACCGTTATAATTTTTCAAGGAAAAAAAATGTAAATTTGGCTGGAGACTATATCTAGTTCTAGAGCCAACATGTCGTATTCAGCCGTAGTACCGTAATTGCGCGACAACAGTAAATTAAAAGTTGCCTCGATTTTACTGAAGTTTATAAGCGTTGCTTTTATTTTTACGTAAATCTAATACAGATTACTTCTAGACCAGCGGTTCTCAACCTTTTAAGCTTGGCGACCCCTTTTTACAATCCCCCACTATGCTGTGACACCCACAGAAACACACACATACAGCAATAGAGAATAGACAAAAACAGTCCATATTTTCGATGGTCTTATGCAACCCCTAGCAAATCGTCAATCGACCCCCCATGGGGGTGCCGAACCACAGGTTGAGAACCCCTGATCTAGACTCTAGTTCTACTGGTACATCCAGAATCTAGACTAGATCTTACGATCTAGTCAGAACTTTAAATCGGAACTTTAGGTCTAGTGTTAGACTTAGATGTCCATATAATGAACATAACAATATCGCATAAATTTGACGTCCTCGCTGGGCGAAACTAGCAGTTGACAGTGGCACGGGCACAGTTGACAGTGGCACGGGCACAGTTGACAGTGGCACGGGCAGAGTTGACAGTGGCACGGGCATAGTTGACAGCGGCACGGGCACAGTTGACAGCGGCACGGGCACAGTTGACAGCGGCACGGGTTCGATGCCCGAATCAATCCAGCAATTTAAAAAAAATAATAGTTTATCATATTTGAAGTTAAATAGTGGAGGCAGTGGCGCAGTGAGAGAAACGTGCCCCTTCCCCCAATTTCCATAAACATCACACAGAAATATAGACTTCTAAATAAAAATATTAACCTTAAAATGTATTACCTCATTAAAATATCTACAAAAAAATTTGTGGGCGCCTTTTTGAGTATGGCGTTTCACCCTCGTAAACCACAGGCCTTAGAAAGTTCTATATCTCCAGCCGTCTGAAAGAGGGATTTCTACTTAACAAGGGCGTAAAATAAGATTGTGATGGATCTAATTCCACTCAGGTGTCAGGGTTATTAAAGGTGCATTTCTCATTTCATATGCTGGGACAAATGTGCTCAAGTGCTTCTTCTTCCATAGTATCATTAGAGCATGGAAAGTATTTCTTAATTCATTCATGTCTCGTCTATAAAACAAGTAAAGTTCACCTTTCGGACCTTACGATCATTAGGGTCAAAGGGTCGATGATGTAAAGTTCATCTGTTTCTGTGGGCAACAGTTAACGAAGGTGTTATGTGGCCAGCAAACGTCCAACACCTCCTTTACTTTTCGCCAACTATTGTCAGTTACCCTTTAGTTAGTTGGCAGGTGTGACGTTTTGATTTCAATGATGTGATATTCTGTCACATGCCGGGGATTGATATTATTATTGACTTGATAACTCAAATTCAATGAAGAAAGAAACTCTATGTTTTCTTCAACAAACTTTAATACAGCTTCTACTTTCTCAAACAAACACTTCCTCAATCTCTACTTTAATATAAATAAAACTTCACTTATTAAACAACTTCTTAACAACAGACTTCTACTATAATTTCTTTATAAAGAGAAGATTGAACAACGGACCATCGCTACATAAAACTAGTACTATGCGAGGATCCCGACTAACTCCTTTTCCCCTTATTTATACTTTTTCAAATCGTATCTTCCAGAAGCATAGAACATTCTCTGATACTTATTTTAGTAACTTTGACCTTCTGGAAGATGACTTGCGTAATTTTTTTCCTTAACCCCTTTCTATGATTGGCTATTCTAAAATTAACTTGTTTACGCTGGACAGCGCACTGACTTGACCTGGCGTCTTGAACTATCGATAAGGTCAACTAAACTCGTTACAGCAGGACTAAGATATCAAATTTTACAATCCCAGTCTTCACTAGGATTCGAACCAAGGATCTCCAGTTTGTAAGCCAAGCGCTATACCAGTCACCCACCGCGCTTCTATGCAAATGAATACTTGTTTATGAAAGTAAAAAATTAATAAAAAAAAAATAAATGAACTATTCATAGTCATTTGACCTCATTGTAGAATTATACAAAGTTCAAACTCAATCACAAATTGATACGAAAATTGAATATAACCAAACAACCGTGCAAAGCTACTTAGGACATCGTAATGATCTTATATGATGACTGCCTGGCCGTGCGGACAAAATGTTGTTTTTTTTAATTAAAGACTAAAAATGATCAAGAATTTTAATGTTCAATAATAACTGCACAAGTAAAGCTAAGTATGCCATATTATAGGATGGCTGTCTGGTCGTGCGGTATGGCACTGAATTCATACCCTGCTGGCCATTGCCATCGGCCGTCACTGGCATACTGGTTAGTGTATTTGGGGGAGGAGACTTGAACCCTGGACCTCAAATTCAAGTCGTACAACTTTTTGTTATATTAAAAAAGAAAAATTGGTCTAGACAAGTGATGGGGGCGGGGGACGGCACTTGTTACGAACAGATGTTACCTGTTACCTGTTACCTATCCCTTAGTCTGGCGGACCGTTGGGGCACCAAGCAAGACTTGTGGACCATCTTTCTCCATTTCTCTCTATCCTTCGCCCTGATTAAAACCTCGTTCAATGGTAGGCCTGTCCATTCTTTGATGTTATCTTCCCACCGCTTTCTCTGTCTGCCTCTTTTTCTTTTTCCTGGAACTGTTCCCTGGAGGAACAGATGAGGCTCTTAATTATTCACCAACAGACTTCATATATTGTTGATTATGAATACTTTAAACCATTAATAATATATCTATAATAAACTTAGTTTACATTATTTCATCTTGGATTCTTCTCTCTCTAACCCTTTCAACACGCCATTTGAATCCATCCATCCATCCATCCCAGTGGCGCTACGGCCCATGGAGGGCTCTGGCCTGCTTCAACACATCCTTCCATTTAGATCTCTCCTGGGCCTTTCGTCTCCACGCCCTAACCCCAAGCTGCTGCAAACTGCTTCCACATCATCAATCCCTCGCATTCGGGGTCTGCCTTTGGGCCGCCTGCCTTTTGGTTTTTGCCTGTATATGATTTTCGCTCCTCTGTTATCTGACATTCTTTCAAGGTGACCTGCCCAACGTAGTCTGTTCTTCTTTATTTCGGTCACACGAATTTGCACCATTTCACATTCACGCTCTGCTGCGCACGTAACAATCATAGCGCATTGAAAAAGCTAAAAGCATGACGGGATAAACAAAAACAATTGGTAAAAATATTTCTAATCGTACTGATTTACCATAATCACTATTTGTTACTAATCTAATTACAAAACTGATCCAAACACACTGAATATAAGCATTGATTTTTTTTTAGAAGTATTTTGTATATTTTACTTGTTTTAAGCGTTCTTTTTTTATAAATGAATAAAACTTTGTTTAAAGACCGATATAATTATATCTACCTGATTAAAGCAAGATCTCAATGTTGTGTCTTCCCAGAGGTCCCACTTTGCTCAAAATGCTGAAGAAGTCAACGGTCGTCACTTCCTGTTTACTGCTGTGGGTCTTCTTGTCCTTTCCCAGCGTCACCACGGCCTTGACCTGCCCACAGTTTTGTCTTCTGCTGTCCCAGACGAACGTAAGTATCCAGTAGTTTGTTCACACAGAAGAGGAGTATTTGAGTCAGGTTTAGACCATCCGCTAGCTGTTATTGTAAAAAAAAAAATATCATTATTGTCTACAGGGGGTGAAATTGAGACTGTCTCTAGTCTCAGTGATTGAAATGAAAGACTTGAGACACGATTAAGCTACATTTCATATAAACTGAAAATGTCTCCTAGTTATGAAATTGTAATGATTTCATATTTTTATGTTTGTCTGTCTGGCAGTCACGAGTGGTATTGACAGCACATCACTTGAAGGTGTTTACATAGAGCATTGTTCTAGAATCTAGAACATTGTTAGAACATTGGAATTTCCATGAATTTAAAGCCTACTTAATTCACATCTAAAGTAAAAAAGTAAAGTTCCCATTTCAGACCTTTTGATCTATAGGGCAGATGATTCTGATTCGATGGCCAATGGTTAACGAGAGGGTGTCGTGTGGACAGCACGACGACCAACCGCCTTTACTTTCCCCCAACTAATGTCAGGTACACATTAGAGCTGGGTGGACTCAGAGACGCCAAAGGATCCCGAAAATAAAAATCCAAGTCTTCACCAGGATTCGAACCAGGGACCCCAAGTTTAGAAGTCAAGCGCTTTACCGCTCAGCTACCGCACCTCCGGGTTCTCGAGTGTACTACCATTAATTACTGAGTTTATGTTAAGGAAAAGAAAAGGAAAAGGAAAATATTTAGTTTCGGTAATGACTTTATGAATTTTTTTAAATATTTTTCTATCTATCTATCTCTATCTATATCTCGATCTATCTATCTATCTATCTATCTATCTATCTATCTATCTATCTATCTATCTATCTATCTATCTATCTATCTATCTACCTATATCTTTTTCTATCTATCTATCTATCTATCTATCTATCTATCTATCTATCTATCAATCTATCAATTTATCTATCTATCTATCTATCTATCAATTTATCTATCTATCTATCTATCTATCTATCTATCTATCTATCTATTTATCTATCTATCAATCTATCAATCTATCAATCTATCAATTTATCTATCTATCTATCTATCTATCTATCTATCTATCTATCACTCTACAATATTTTAACAAATATACAGAATACATTAATATATTTTTTCCTTTTGTTACAAACTTTATTTACTTACGTATTTGTAAACAAAGGCAATAAACTTTCCTGAAGAAACTTATTATTTGTAACACCATTTTGGAGTTTGTGAGTACTATTCGATTCTTTACAGAACATTACATAAATAGAAAACGGACGATTGACCAGATAGATATGTTGGCTTGAAAATGGTCACTCCTGTAACATCATTACGGTCACTTTGGTCACTACTTGGCCATTAATTAAAATGACCAACGTGGAGTTAATGACATCTACGACACACGAGGGAGAAGGAATGAAAACAAGTATCAAAACAACGGAACAAAAAAGCTGTGGTCAAATCTTCTTTCACTACGAAGTTACCCAAGAGACTGCCTCTTAAGATCGTTAAGTTCGTCTGCAAACACCAGAATTTCAGTAGACGAACTGAATTTAATTGTCTTCAGACAACGATTATTGCTAGCCAACAGGCTCCTACCTTAAACAAAGAATACTAATAGGGCGCAAATCTTTTAGATGAGTGATGCACAAACTGTTTTGACCAGTGGTCAAATACATTTCCGATATCTTAATCACGGGCCGCGTCTCCACTAAAGTAATGTAGTCCAGTTGGAATAATTATGCAAAGATGAATATAATTTAATTTATTTATTTTAGGATTGTACGAACAGAAAATCCCTAATGAGAAGGGACCAGTGCTTAATGTTGAATAACAATCTATACTTATACCAAAGAGGAATATAAAAGTTCTTATTTTTCAAAGCAACATTTATGTTAAGAAAATGGGTTTCAAATACCCGCATACCTATTTAATGAATGCATTATGCAATCTGTTCCTTGACTTTTGTCAAGGCGTAGTGTTCAGTTAGCGTAGTCGTCGATGTGTAGGTTATATCATTGTAGCACCGGTTCTTCTTATATATTGGAAAGAGTTTAGGCGATTGGTCTGAATGATGCAACATAGGTGCATTGGTCAGGATTTTGTGATTTTAGCTTCCCAAAAGAGATACAAGATACTAGACCCGGCAAAAACAAACTGACACAAAAAAAACCTCTTTCGTTCCTCTGGCAATCAAATCATAAAGACTGATATAAACTTTTCCCATATAAAATATGAGTGAATCTGGTGTAAATGTATATTTTAGTTTTCTATAGTTATAATGTTTTGTTAGGTTAAGACAAATTTCCTTGTCCTTATGCATTATTATCATTATTATTATGTTAGAAAAGAACGAGTATTCTTTCTCTGGCGGAGACAACGCTAGAGATCTGAGAGGTTGTATTATTGTTGTGAGATAGACTTTTGTTAAGAAATATTATTACACAAACTCCATAACAAGTATGCTGAACATCGGATACACCAAAAAGCTGGCTGTTCATGTATTTGTCTCCATAAATGAAAATGTCCATTTTTTTTACTAGCTGTAATTTGTGTGCAAGGTGGTTTCGTATGTTCACTACAATTCATTTAATGTTGAATATAAATAATTTTTGTTTTAAAGTTGAGTTCTTTGAAAATGAAATAAAACATGACTTGTTGTATGCAATATTTGCTTCCTTTAGACGTAGAGTGACTATGGTTCATCTTGAACACTTTATCACGTGGCTGTGGAGTCCTATTTCGGAGAGACACTCCCGTCCGCAAATATCGCACGTTAAGGTGTCTTTCGCTTTGGTGGTAGAGAGCGATGGACACCGGTGTAATTCTATATCTGTAGCTCTGTGATTGAAGACGCAGGGTAGATCTATTTTATTGATTCCTGATTACATCTTTTCAGCCCACAAGTTTTTGAAGTTATATAGGTCTTGTAACTCAGGGGCGGACTGGCTATATGGGCATTCGGGCAAATGCCCGGTGGGCTGGTGCCCAAATGGGTCGGTAAGACCACAGTAATCATCTTCTTTTTTGAAGTCACGTTTGTATTTTATAAGATAAGGGCCGCATGGATGTCACTAAGGCATGTAATAAATTGTTAAAGGTTTTATAGTATTCTCTTACAATAGGGGCCCTCTGAGCTGCGTATTTAAAAATAAAGGTCTTTTACAGACTCTACTAGGGCTTAAAAATTTAATCAGATTTTCCAAAGTAATGTAATAGCCTATATACGATGACAGATTACTCCATCCGTTTAGGACCTACACACTTGTCGATTAAAAAGCAACATAAGGCTTACATTTCTTATAAAGATATTGTGTTCACTTTATGCATGTGTATAGCTATCATTACATTGTCAAACTTAAAGATTCTCAGGACTGGTAGAACTAGAATTGCATGTTCATCACATATACAATTTATGGGCCGAATGGTATAGAAATGCCAGGGCCGATTTTAACACCAAGTACCGCCTCTGGGTCTTGTCTAGACTTCTTCTGACACCAACTGTGAAGCTCCCTATGT
>JADKLZ010001483.1:27552170-27572538 GCA_021533235.1 Biomphalaria straminea
TGAGTAGCGTTAGACTCTAAATCGTGAGAAACCTTTTTTGTCAAACTTTAGAATATAAAGAAAATAAACAACAATACCCAGTACAGTCCGTCCAGTCATGGTCTGACGACGCTGTAGTACAGCTACAAAGTTGTCTGGAGCAAACAGATTGGGACATGATTTAAACAACTGCCCAGACAGATGAACTTACCACAACTGTTTATTCGTAAATCCAGTTCTGTGAAAACATGAGTGTACCAAAGAAGAAAATTAAAACATTCAGTAATAATAGACCTACATTAAAAATTAACATTTTGTCGTCATCGAGAAGTACATAGAAGTCTATTTGTAGAGCGCTGGTTGTGAGTGTGTATGTGTTTTTCGTGTGTGAATGTTGTTCATATGTGCATCTATATTGTGCACCTATGTTGTTATTGTACAGTAGTTACCGTGAGGTTGTCAATTTTAATCAAACTGAATTTCCATTTGATTGGATCTATAAGAGTTATATTATCTATCTTGAAAGAAAAAACTAAATAAAACTTCAGCGGATAAACAGAAGTTCTGCCAGGTACAGAAAGAATCAAGGTACTGAAGATGAGGATGACTGGGAGGGGATGCCTGGGCCATGCGCTTAAAACGAGGACAGAACTGCCATGGGATGGACATCTTACGGTAAACTATAAAGAGAGGGTCAAGTGGAATAGTGTAATATAATATCGTCTTGTTGAAGCAGTAGTATAGCTTAAGAAGAGAGTAATGTTCCCGATAGCTCAAACAGTTGACGCCACCAATTATATTGGAAATGACATAATGAGGTATAACAGGTTCAACAACAAAAACTGTTTTTATTTACTTGATAATTTTCATACGTTGGCAAGACCACACTACAAACAACAATGCTCTTGCGAATGCTGGTATAGAAAGACTAATTATAGTACGAAAGTTTCGCTGGTCAGGACACGAATATATATCCACATCCCTCATTAAGTAGCATTTATTTCCTTTATTTTGAAATCAAACAAAATAATAAATCACCGATAATAAATTAACTAAATGGGTAAAAACATTTTTATTGATTCCATTCTTATCAGGTTTAATAAATAAATATGCAAAGTTTTAACTTGATCCGAGGATGGGGAATGGGTGAAAAAGCATGTTCAAACTCTTTACCAGACAGAGAGAGAGCTTTGTAAAAAATACATAATTTTGTTATTTTGTCTTTTAAATCTGTTAGCGTGGAGCCTAACAACATGCTGACATCAAAATATCTTATCTTATTAGATCTCTTTACCCCGAAATAAGCCATAATATAATTACGTTAAAAGCAGATTATTTCAAAAATGCTTGGAAAAAAATCTTTGAAAGAAAGAAAATAGAGATTCAAAGTCAATACAAAGATACAGATTCATTGTTATCAGAACAACAAAGAAAGAGTCCATACAGATTTAGACAGAAAGATAATTGTCTGTTTAATTTGAACTTCTTAGGGGATTACAATTAATTAATTTCCTAATTTGAAATTTATAAACCCATGACTCAGTCATTCCCGATTATTTTAATAATAGTAACTGCGTATATGCTTCAACCTTACAAGTCTTTGGTATCAATTTATTTAAATATTACCATTTCATGCAAAAAGAATTCACCATTTTCAATTTCTAGAACAGAAATCGTTCAATATGCATGAGCAAAATAAGTAAACTACTCCATTCAATTCTTGCGACTAATAGGGGGTATGATGTAAACGTCATCTGTTTCTATGGCCGACGGTTAACAAGGCTGTCATGTGGCCAGCACAACGGCCAACCGCTTCACTTTCCCCAACTAATAACGGGTATCCAATAGAGTTGGGCGACCTTAAAATCACAAATTCAAAAAAAAAAAAAAAAAAGGATTCACCGAGATTCGAACCAGGGATCAAGCGCTTAAGCACTCGGCCACCACGCCTACCAACATGGCCACCTTTATACGAGAAATTGAACAAATTTAGGTTGACTTAACAATTCATTCAGCACGTCCCAAATAATGACATTGGAAAGAAAGCATCATCAATTCTTTAAACTACAAATTGTGTTTCCAACAAACTATCAAAGTAAACTTATTCAAGACAAAGTCATCAACTGAACCAGAAATAAAAGTTTTCCGAATCGCAAAACCAACCAATCAGATCTGTGATTTCTCACGCGCTGCTGGCAGGCGACATTGACTTCACACACACACGAAAAAAACAAAAAGGACTTCCATTGGTCACGTGACCCCAGTCTATATACAAAAATCCGAACCGCATTCTAAATGTCAGTTTGTTCTACCAACTTGGCACACAAGAAAATATCACGAGTTGGCGGCATCTATTTGAAGATCATTGCCAAACACAGGGTAGGCTGTCATCGGCAGCATGCTAGTGGTAATGTCTTCATCTAATTGGTGGGGGGCCGCCGCAGTGTTACCTTTGCTGGGGTATCATTATCTCTCTACAGCATTCACTATTTCACAACCTTCAAACGATATTTACTTATTAGATTTGTCACGTAGTCTTGGTCGTTACTATGCGTTGATTTTTTTTTTATTTCTGTAGTCAAGGAAAATAATCCATCTTTATATTTAAATGTATTTACTACGATATGCTTGAAAGTCTTGGACGCTGACTGCAGACAGGGGCGGCCCTAACAGTGCGCGGGGCCCTGGGCAAGCGTCATGTGCGGGGCCCTTAGGCGTTAGGGTAGACTATATCTACCACATCTCACTAATCCGTGTTTATAATAATAGGCTTGTCTTCGAATCCGAAGATTAGTGAGGAATACAGTGTTTCCCGTGGCTGTGCAGTCCCAGCTGTGACCTACATATTTTGCCACATCCAGGGCAAGCAAAACCATTGTCCGCAGGTGGTCGGTTTAGGTTTTCTTTTCGTCGTCTGCGTTTGTCCTCGGCGGCAGATTTTCTTTTGGTCTCAAATGTGTATCCCGCGGCCTTTGCGAGTGACCTCCAGCTGTCTCGTTCCGACGCCGCATGCAGCCAGGTACTCTCCTCTATGTCAGCCAAGGAAAGTTGACGCCTAAACTGGTCTTTGAAGCGTTTCCGTGGGGGCGCCTCTGTTACGTCGACCACCTTTTAGCTCACCAAAAAAGACTGGCTTTGGCATACGTTCGTCTCCCATACGGGATACGTGCCCTGCCCAGCGTAGCTGTCGGATCATAAGAAGTCCCTCTATACTGTCTATACCGGCGTTCGCAAGGACATCGCTGTTTGTAGTGCGGTCTTGCCATCGTATGTCCATGATGTTTAACGCTATAACAATAACAGTTCAGTATGTCCGCCTCTAATGCTGTGGGTCTTGTTTTTGTTACAAAGCATAGAACATTACGTAGGTACTATTGGCTTACTGTTGACCGTCTGACGTATTTTATAAATATATATGTATTGGAATTGTTCTCCATTAACAAAGCAAATAAAAAGGAAAACACTCGCGCACTACTAATATCACGTCTTCTCTCTCACTCTGCCAATGGAACCCAATTGGACGTTCTATAAGAACATAGTGTGCTATAAGTGGCCCATACACTTGCGCAGACCCGTTTTTTTTTTTCGGAAGGGGGTTTTAAAAAAAAAAAAATTTAAAAAATTACTTCGGCTTTTTTTTTATCTCGATGACACGAGTTTACTCATGGAAACACGATGTCTGTGTACAGTAGCCTATTGGGAAAACAACTAAATACGTCATCGCCAAACTTTCAGGAAGCTGATTTGCCAATATAGCTGTGTTATGTTATAGTTAGAGAGTATTAGTTTAATTAGTTAAATATATTTTGTGTATAGTTTTAGCGACAGTAAAAGTAGTGACGTAGAGAGACAGACGAATGACGCAGTAGACTTAGGGCGACAAGAAGGATGAAGATGGCGGTCTTCTTATAGTATAGTAGAGTAGAATTAGGAACTAAGAGATGAATGAAATAAGTGAATAAACGACATAGACTGTGTCCCTTTTGAGTCATTATTACATTGTTAAACTACTAGCCAGAGTTATTGAGTGTATTCCGTATTATCTGTTATTTGGTGTCCACGAATTCGCATTGAATTACCCGGAACAAGACAAATATCTACAAACAGTGAAACACACCTTTAACAGCTGTACAAGCACATGAACTGGTGATACTGTTTAATTCGAAAATAATATACGTTCATAAAATTAAATAGCCTACCGCGAAAACCTGACCTTCGCATGCGGTCTTAGAAAGGTTCCCGGTCATTTCATCACCTTTGATGATGAATTATGAGCGAAATAATAATCCTAATTATTCAAATCGTTCTTTTGTTTCTCAAAAGATTTCCCCCACTTCCCCCTCACCCTGGCCTTTTATTATTACATCACGCAATATGGGCAGGATAATATTTGACATCCCAACAATAAATAGAAACAATAGAACTAATCACAAAGAAGAATACAATGAGGGCTTTAAATGCAAAGTCTTAACAGCACAATTACACAATGACTAAGAAAGAAATATACAATTGGGATGAAATGACCGGTCAAACTTAGAACTTATCTTCAGCGAAAGTCTAGAAAACACTATATAATTGTTTAATTATTTTCATTAAAAAAATCAGTTAATCAAAAGTTGCATTTATGTTACAATTTTACAAAAGACTTTTTCATATACAATTTTTTTCATAATGCAAAGAGTAGTTACAACTTTATCACTACGCTATTGAAATCCGATTAGACGTCAATATTTATTTACGAAAAAAAACGATTTGGATTAGATGCATCCACCTTTTTTTTTATTGTGAACTGTTAAACGATAGACTTGGCAGGTCATTAGATACTGTCTCTACCGAAACTGAACGGCATTTCAAAACCTAAAATGTGTATTTAGTGTTTAAATGGTAATTGGTATCGTACAGATACTAGGAAATATTGATTAGTAAGTCCTAGTGTATGAGAACTGATTTGGTTTTCAAAGTTGGTGACAATAAAATCTCCGATCGCGGGGTCCCATTCAGGCGCAGGGCCTAGGGCGGTTGCCACCCACTTGCCACCCCAAAGGGCCGCTACTGACTGCAGAAATCGAGTGAAGGGTCCTAGCAATGGAGTTGAGATGCTACAGAAGGATCCTAGGCATCACATTTAAAGACCGCATCACAAACCAAGAGAGTAGAGACAGAACTACTGCAGCGATTGGACCCCATGATGACCTGCTAACTATCGTAAAAAACAAAAAAGCAATCTAAAAATCTATGGCACTATGACAAGATCTCCGGGACCCAAGAAGACCCTTCTTCGGGGAACAGTACCAGGAAAAAAAGAAGAAGCAAACAGTGAAAGCGATGGGAGGACTACATAAAAGAATGGACAGGCCTGCCATTGAATGAAGTTCTAAGTCAAATAACATAGAAGAATAGAGAAAGACGGTCGATGAAGAATCTTGCATGGTGCCCCAACGGCCCAACAGACGAAGGCATAGGTAACTGAAGGTAAAAAAAATCTACTACAATTATCTTTCTTTGATCTATTTAAAGATTTTTCCATTTCAGTGATCTTTCAATCAACACTCTTCATAAATTATTTCAATGATGAACTCAGCAAGGTCACCAAGAACGTCTTATTATTATGTAATACTCTTATTATGTCATTATTAATTTAGGTTTCTTATATAGTGTCAACAAAAATTATGGAACATCCACGAGTACACACAAACATACACATAAGTCAAAACCGAGGCTTTGCATTGAAGCAGTGTTGTTTTCCAAACTGTGCTCTGTGGAACCCTACAGTTCCCGCGAGGCCTGAATCGAAGTTCCACGAATTACAGGAACAATGAACTGGTATGCCATACGTGAACCAATCTTTTAGATAAATAATAAACAAAGTGTTATGCTATATATTCAGAATATCCTTTCATGAAAACGGTTTAGCACAACACAATCTTACAATTACAACATGGTTACAAAGACAGTTTGTGTGGAAATACAAACTTAAAATCGGCCCCCGAAGTGATCCACCCACGCAGGTTTCAATATTTTCAGAAAGAACATCCGAATGAAATTATATCAAAGACAAATGACAGATAAGAATGCAGATAGAAGGTTGACAGATCTTATGTAGTGCCCTAGCGGTTCAGCAGATCAAATGATAGGTGTAGGTGAAAGTTAAGTTAGATGTGAATCTGGACCGACTGATGTGATATTTTTTATTTATTTTTTTTTATATATAATTTATTCGCTAATTCAATTTCTTTATTCCTTAGAGAGAATATACTTTTGTTGTCGAACAAAAATAAACTTGTAATTAAATGAAATTTATAACATTATTAATTGTCTTAAATTAGGTTTGATTTATAATGCATACTAATTAGGTTTTTCTCTATAAAAAAACTGCTTGCATAAATGATTTTTAAAAATTAGATTTTGAGCTTTTAGAAAAAAAAAAAGTAGCCGTTGCATCAGAACTTTGAATGATCTATATTATCGTGATGTCAGATTTTCATTTTCTCTTCTACTTTCTGAGCGCTAAACGGGACGGACGGACAGACAGACAGACAGACGGACAGACAGGCCACACAAAACTAATAGCGTCTTTTCCCCTTTCGGGGGCGGCTAAAAATTGAAAAGAAAAAACAGAAAATCTAGTTCAATATGTAAGGCAGCGATAATTTATCTAATCCATCCTGCGAGCAGGCCTGGATTAACCATTAGGCAAACAAGGCACGTGCCTAGGGCACCAAGCATTTGGGGGGCACCACAAGTCCGCAAGAAAAATGTGTAAATTGTCCCGGTAGCCGCACGAAATAAACATGACATTAGCAAACGCAACTGTAATATTGAATCGCACATTATTTAACCTTGGTCCCACAACCTGGAGGTAAAATATCCCCATCCATTTTTTTGCTATTTTTCTTCGAGGCATTTTGTGCTATTTTTTTTACTTTTATACGAGATGTTTGTGCTACGTAACGCACTAATGCCTAGCGACAAATTCACTTCCGTTTTTGGTATGCTAGTGAAAACAATTGTGAATAGTGCTTATTTGGCGACGTGACATTAAATGGCTGTACTAACATTTCATTACATTAAGCAACAGGTAGAACAGGATTTTACTGACACTATCAACCCTCTTGATAATTGTTCTGCAAATCCAGGCACTGCATCAGTGCTTGAAAATGAAATTTGTGGTGACCCACTTCAGTCTGCTGAAGATGATGATAAAGATAGAGATGGAGAATATAAAATAAATCAAGCGGTAGATCCAGGACTGTGGATTGACTTCTCGGCTGATGATGTGGCTTACTGGGTTGACTGTGGGTCCACTAACTGTCAGCATTATAATGGTCCCTTTGATAAATCTTGCCGTATTTTTGCTGGAGGAATAATAACAAGATATTGTTCTCAAAAACTCTTCTATGGCACAAAAGCAAATGGTGAGCAGTACAGGAAAGAATGGTTATTGTATTCACCATCCACAGGATCTGTGTACTGTTTTGCTTGTAAACTTTTTGCGTTTGAAGGTTCCACAAGTTTGGCTGATAAAAATGGGTTCAGTGACTGGAAAAAAAAAACATTCAAGTTGATAATCATGAACAAAGCGCTACTCATAAAGACTGCATGTTAATATACCTAACTCCTCGACAAGGCTCAGTCTACTACAATAGCTAGAAGAGCAAATTAATGAGAATTACAGTTACTGGGAACATATTTTGAGGCGAGCAGTAGCGGTTATTTGTACAATAGCTGAGCGTTGTCTGGCTTTTAGAGGGGCATGAAAAATTTGGATCTTTACAGAATGGAAATTATCTAGGGTTGCTTGTGTTGGTCAGTCAGTTTGATCCATTTTTAGCATCACACATTGCGAAAGATGGAAATTCAGAAAAATGAAATCCTTCTTATTTATCCAAAACGTTCATGAAGTAATTTAGAGGAAGTAAAGGCTTCCGGTTATTTCAGCTTGTCAGTAGACTCAACACCAGATGTTTTCACATATAGATCAGTTAAGCGTTGTTCTTCGATATGTGTTAGATGGAGAGCCCATTGAGCGCTTTTTGACTTTCTTGGAGCTGCAAAGTCACATAGGTGAAAGTATGGCTAAGTAAGTGTTGCAGTACTTACGTGAGTTTTGCAATATTGATTTTTTCGAAATGCAGAGGTCAGTCATACGACAATGCTGCTAATATGTCTGGGTGCTACAAAGGCATGCAGAAAAGAATTATAGAGGAAAATGTGTTTGCTATATACATACCCTGTGCTGCCCATTCACTAAATCTGGTAGACAGAAGTGCCGTTGACTCTTGTTTAGAGGCAGTAAACTTCTTCCATATAGTGCAACTGATCTATACTTTTTTCTAAGCTTCAACCAACAGATGGAAGATTCTGAAAGGATGCCTTTTGAATGAAACGCCTATAAGGCCCCTTTCCGATACCAGATGGGAGGCACATGCTGTTGCAACTGAAGCTAATGTAAAGTCTCAAACTCAGATTATAGAAGCGTTAGAATGTTTACAAGAAGACCAGTCACAGAATGGGGACACCAGAAGAGAAGCAGAAAACATTGCAAAGAAGATGCAAGAATTAAAATTTGCTTTCATGCTTGTCTTTTGGGAAGAAGTGTTACAACATTTTCATAGGCTTTGAAAATGTGTGCTGATTTGTATTCCTCACTAGCAGATCACTTGCATGAATCTAGGAATGAATTTGAAAGATTCGAAGAAGCTGCAAAAGAACTAACACCAGGTGTGGAATATAAGGCAACTTTGATCCGTAATCGTAAACGAAAGACAGTGGTCATTGATGGTAATGCCCCTGAGGTCTCACTGAATGACTGAGACAAATTTCGTATATCTACTTTCTAAGCGATTGTTGACAAACTTGAGACAGTGATGAGTAGTCGAGCGCAGGTATATAATGGATATAGTAGTTTAATTTTCTTGTTTGGTCGTTGTACCACAAACATTGCAGTGTTGTGAAGCACTAATTAATGCTTATTCTGAAGAATAATTTATATACTGAACTGCAACAGTTCCACTCATATATTCGCCACAAGTTTCGTGAATCAAAATCGGAGAACAACAAGTTCAGTCATGCATAACTCTACAAAGTAATAGTTAGAAACAACATCGAGTGTGCTTTTCCAGTGGAGGATCGGGGGTCCAGGCAGAAGGGGGCACCCATGTGAGTTTGTGCCTAGGGCACCAAATTGGCTTAATCCGGCCCTGCCTGAGAGCTATTTTAATTTCCGACACTTCCGTTTTATATGAATGAACAGTGGCGTAGCTAAGGAGGAGATTTTGAAAATCTCCCCGGGCCCCAACTTAGAGGGGGGGCCAAATGGGTGTCCGAAATGTGTTTGTAAATACATAAATTTATATATTTGATTGACATACAGTGTCAACGGGTGTCTTTTTTTTTCAACATTTTTGGATTAAATTTATAACAAAGACTAAACATAGATCAAGGTCTATCAGTACGTTGACTTTGTTGACATTTTAAAAATATTTTTTTCCCACAGAGATCAAAGTTGTTGTTTTTTAAGTTAGTTTTACATTTAAAATGCAAATCTTTAGTAGATTTGATACCAATTAAAGAGATCAAACGTGCTTGCAGCAAAAACCAAGAGTACCACTCTCTTTGTTGCAACGAATAAAACTGTATGATATACATCGAATTCAAGGTATCTTCTTACCTTTACTAATAATAGATTTAAATGGCGAGTATTTTAAGGTTCCGCTAATTAACCTTGAAGCAAAATTTACAGAATCGGGTATAACAGATCCAATTGTTATTTTTAATAATGCTAGAATTGTCCATTATTCGGGTTAGGCTTCTTTAATTTCAGAATCAACTTCACACTCTCTATTCATCTTTCCTCAATCCAATGGATGGAAACATGCTTTTCTAAAAATAAAAAAAAAGTTCTTATAGAGCGATAAAAGAGTGAATTGCAAAGGTGGGAAATGAATCAAAAACCTAAATGTATGTCTTTTCGTCAGAAGAAATTTTACAATCATGGCATATTTTTTAGTTGTGAAATAAAAAAAAAAGTTATCCTTTCTATGGGAACTTCCCCCATGCCGTTGACCAGCGGGGTACTACAAACCAGCGTGACGCAAAAGCTAAACCTTTGATAACGCAGACACAATGAGTAGCGGTCTGTCTGGCCTACGGATACATCTCTTAGGCATAAATCCAAAAGCAATATTTCTGAACTGTGATAATCACTCTCTCAACCTGGCAGCTTTTCATTCTGTTGAGATAGATTTAACAATTATCAGTTGGAATGGTGTCCCTGAGTCTTCTACTCATCAGCAGTTGTGATGCTTATCGGAGTATTTCTATACTCAAGCATAGAAAGTATGGATCTTTCACACTTCAGTGAGCTTTGAATCCTTTTTCTTTCGCACCAAACATAAACAATAAATAAATTAAAACCCATTCATGCTTTCTGCAAAATGATGAGAAACGGACTAAACTGATCACCCAATCCAACGAAAAAGGAAAAAAAAAGGTAGTGAATGCTATGGATTCCCTGTAATCAAAACAACCAGAAGAAAAAAAGACTTTATGGGAAGTTGAGTTCTAATGTAGGACTGCCAATAGAACTGTAATTCCAACGTGTTGCGACAGAAGTGCTGGACAGATTACATATGGGGATGAAGAACAGATTACAAAGGCTGGAAACAGGGCCGGTCCTAGCGATCGCGGGGCCTTATGCGAAACTGATTGCGCGGGGCCTAGTCTGGGTGGGAATAAGGATAATACGGGAAAATTAAGATTTTGTATTAGAAATTTGTTCGGATTTGTATTTTATGTATTCTTTTCAAAGTACAAAATTGCGATCAAGTTAACTTGTGTTTAAGTGGAAAATTCGTCCGATTATACATAAAAGCTGACAATGCGTTTTTTTTTATCGCGCGTAGGATTAGCGTTTTTCCGTACTGAATAGCACACACAAATGACAGTTTTGTCTTTTTTTATAAGATTCTGTTGAGTTTTCAGGAGATTTTAATAAGTGCAGGACATTTCCAGGAATTTGTTCGTATATATTTTGCAATTAATAATTATACAAAAAATTAGCGCGGGGCCTATGAAAGCGCGGGGCCCACTGCCACCGCATAGGTGGCAGTGGCCTAAGACCGGCCCTGGCTGGAAAGAAAATGGATACCTTTGGGTTTCTTCTTGAACGAAGACACCTGTTGGATGATGACACGCTTATGACAAACTGTGTTACTTTTTCCTGTTTGTATGATTAAATAAATGGCAAACCACTTGTTCAATGATGTCATTGATGTACGAGCAGTTTTCATCAACAAACCAGTAATACAATCCACAATAGACATATTGCGGAAACAGGCTCCATATGGTAATTACGTGTGCTCAAACCTTGCAAACTCCTCCCAATACCGCTAACTCAGGCCAATTCCATTGCGCTATTCTCAAACCTCAAGTCCATCAAAAACTATCACAGGAGCACAATGACGCAAGAAAGGCTTATCATGGCTTTAATGTCAGTGAAGTACAAATACTAGAAGTATCGATGTAGATGATGTTATGGATGTCTTTGCTGCACAGAATGCACGACGTGAAGCGATATGAATTGAGATTTGTCACTTGTGCATTGTTTAGCTAATAAAAGGCGGTATTATTCATTAAAATAGTCTTAATGATTTATTTTTTTTGGTTAAATTTACTGATATACTGAACCAATTTGATCTTGGGCTTATACATTTCTTGCGTACATTATGTCATGTCAAATGTCGAATGTCAAAATGCAAGGGGGCCCCAAAGAGGTCAATCCCCCCGAGCCTCCAAATCCCTAGCTACGCCCCTGTGAACGAAAAGTTTTTAAAAATTAAAATTGCCCTGAGACTATTTGATTAGAAGCCCGTTGATGTAATACTTACATTAATTAATGGGATATATCACGTTTTTTTGTTATACGTGCGAGATAATGGCTTCATTTCTGTACTTAAAAAATGAACAACATTGTAGCTAACTACACCACCGATTCATTTTCTTGTTTATTCTTTGTAAATATTCCCATCGATTGTCAATCTCTAGGCATAGTTTAACGATTTTTTATTCACTGTTCACATTAAGAATGGCGTCATAAATGTTCTATAATGACGTTTATATGTTTATCTTTTAAAAAAAAAAGAACTGGTTTGATTATATTGTTAGACAAAACTAGCTGTCTAAACCATCATTCAATATTCAAAAGTAAAACGAAAAATAAGAAAGAAAGCTAGATGAACGTCTTGAAGTAGAAATTCTACCTTTCTATTCATGTTAAGTTAAGAATATATATTTATTTAACAAAATTATTTTTTTTAGGTTATTGTAGCACAGATTCTCATTTTTTTACACACAAAAAGAGAAAAAAAGAAAAAAAAAGTTTTTTTTTAAAAATGCACCCATCAGACTTTTATCCATGTACCTTTGGCTCAACAAGTAGAACGATGTAAATATCACCGAATGATGTTATATCAACATATTTTAAATTAAATTTTCTTCTCATAGATAAATATACATTTTTTTTTCTATACTATTTTACAAAATATTACTGCAGTATTTCTTCAAAATGCGAAAATTTATTCAAATTAAGACATTAGGTTTGATATAAAACGGTTTAGGAAAATAAAATATAATGTTTTATGCAGTTGACATTTAAAATTGAAACACTAGTAATTTATATAACCAATTAAAAATAGATGACATATTTTATTTGCAACAGTTATACATTGTAATTTAGGATTATTTTATTGTCGAATGGTGAGGGAAGCATTCATCAATACCTCGTTGATTACGGGTTTTCCAAATTATCTGTCAGGGAATTCTGACTGAAATAGAATAAACCATTTTAAACAAGTCTGCCAATAATTGAACAGCAACAGAGCTGAGTTAAAGAAACGGGGTTACAGAAACATAGAGGAGCTTACCGAGTTAAAGAAAAAGAGTTTAAGAAACGAAATCCAGGAGCTTATATTTAAACAAAGGGACATTTTTATAGATGTAGAATGGACCCGTTTGGTAAAGGTAATTAATTATCAGATGGCGAAGATAACAGACGCATACACAAAATAGGTATAACCATATTTTTATCATATACTCTTTTGTTATAACGGCTAAGAGATCTGCGTTATGTCGCCATACACTAAACACTAAAGTCCGTTTACAAATGCAATTGTAGAACTGTCTAGACAAAAAAAGAGCCAGCTATCTACATAACAGACACCTTTTTACTTAATCGTTTCCGCTTCCGCTTTTTTATATATGTGGCATGTCTTTTCAAACAATGGTTTTCTAATCGCAAATTTATTAGACTCAATGGAACTATTAACATTAAATAACTGTTAGACTTGTATTAGGATGTATTTGTATGTGTTCTTGGGTCAATGGGTAGTAACCTAATGTATTGTTTTGTAGCCCTTTGATCCATGTGTAAGGTAATGATGCCTATGTATCTAAGATGATTGTTTAGATATATCTAGTTTTGATGTGTGGGTATTCATGTATCAGGGTGTAAATATTGGTGTGTATTTGCCTTTATTCTTGGTTAGTTATTCTTTATCTGATGATATGCTAAATCCTTGTAACATTTTTCTGTCTCTTATGATATCAATGGCTGTACTATATCTTTGCTATTAAATTATATATTTTATATTAAAAAAAAAAAAAAAAAAAAAAAGTTTACAAAAAAAAAAAGTGTTTGAAAAAGAGATAGAAAGAGAAAAAAGAAAGTGAGGGAGACAGACAGAGAGTTATATAGATGATAAATTTACAATTTTTTAACGTTTGGCAATTTATTTTTTTTTTTATTTAACAAAATAAAATAGGAGATAATCCAAAACTCATTTAATAATAATATTTTTGTGCAGTTATCTCTCTTGAACAATGTTATGCCACTACAAAAAATGCTATGCTATGAGATATTCGAAACATGTACAATTAGATTTAATAAAAAATATGATAACAAATCTAGTTTTGTGTTTTCACAAACTCGTAAAAGGTCACCATGGGTCCCTTATCTCACAATAAAAGACGGTTCCACAGTCACATGAAAAAGGTTTTCGACGAGATGATCTATAGTTGTTACGTCGCCATGCAACCTTCGCTTTATCTACTCATCCAGAGACAGGTCATCTTGAATTGTAGGTCCAGGATAGTAGAGTTCATTAATAAGAATTATTAATAATTTATAAACTGTTGTTAACAAACAAAATGTAGGCTCAAGGCGCTGTGATAACATTAGAAACATAATCACGAGAGCTAAAATAACAAATTAATCTAAAACAGTTTTAAAGAGATAGGTCCTTCTGATCTTCTTTAATGTAGTGTAGCATGTTGTCTGTCTGAGATCAATGGGGAGAAGGTCCCAAACCTTTGGTCCGTGCTTAGAAAAAGCCCGCAGACCGTAGCTTTTGAGGGAGAAACGTGGCACAACTAGAAGCGTTGAGTCCATTGAGCTCAGGTGTCTTTGAGGGACATATGAAGCAGTGGCGTAGCTATAGTATTTGATGTCCGGTGCGGCAGGTCCGAAGGACAGCACGAAGCCCCGAAAAATTCAATATCAAAGTATTTCTTATTCGGATAAAAAATACAATTTAAAATGAAAAGATACTACAAATAAATCTTAATGTTTTCTTACTAGCATGTAGCCACAATTACCACAATTGTCAGAAATATGCGAATCAAGATGGAAATATTTGAAACTGATTCATCTAGCGAATATGCTTTTAATAAACTCTTGAACTGAACTGAATCTTGTTTCACGAGTTGGAGGCTTTTAAAGAAACTGCTGTAACCGTTAGAAGTCTTTTTCTATTCATAGGAAATTTATGTTCGTCAATATTGCTGTGAATACCATCAAGATTGTTTGTTGTTGTTGTTGTTGTTGTTTTTCATCCGAGGAGTCAATAGTTGGAAAAGTGACAAATATTCATAGCACATCATGATATTGCTTTAATTTGATGATAATTTCTTGAACAATATGGTCTAATAAAAAAAAGTAAACTTTCGTTAGAACGATTTAAACTACAAAGAATCACAGAGAAATGAAAATAAACTACAACAAATAACTAGTCAAGAGACATTAGTACAATCTAGATTTAGATGAAACAATTGATATGAAGTGATCAGTTCGCTAAAGTACAATGGCATTTCTTTATTATAGATACACTGATGACAAAGTCTGGCCACCTTGTAGTCGATTCTCGCTTTCACAGGATTCATTTACGACATCCAGCTTGTTATCGTCAATTTGAATGGAGGTAGATGTTTTAGCACGTGTCCCCGTAACGTTAGTTTTCTTCGTGCTAACGGTTAGTGTCAGTGTTATTTTTTTTGCTTGGCTCTATAAGGGTTACTAAAGAACAATTATTACTAGATACACTTCAACTCTAATTCCAGCTATCCATGAATAACAATAATACTTTATTTATTTAATAAAGCACACAATGACATCAACTCTCAGGAAATATTAATACACAAACACCAGTCCAAGAAAACAACTTTCCAACCTTCCTGGACCGGGAACAGGACCTCACTGACACACTCTCTCGCACACATTCAAGAAAGACTAAAACAATTAGTTATAACACTTACAGACTGTTCACATTCATAACCTGGGCCTGGGAGTACATAAACAAAGGGATATAGCTATCATACTAAAATATCAAAGTAACGTACTCACTCTTACCTTACTTCCCCCTGACAGTTAGTCCAAAATCGGCAAAGATGCTGGAGATATTGGTGACTGAAGCTGCCCTTGTGTGTTCCACTGATGGCCACCGTCAGTCGCGAAGCGACTATGGATCATCTCATTTCCATGAGATGAATGCCTGGGCATAAGCTGTGGTCGGAACGATGTCGCCCACACATCAGTTCCCCCCTCTCCACGCAGCTGATGTATCCAAAGGAACGGCAGTGCCGATACAGTTTGGGGTCAGCAGCGTCGCAGGTTCTGCCAGAGTGTAGCACTGGGTGCTGCAAACTGCCTTAGGGTCACCAGCTCCTGATTTTTCCTCAGGGTTGACTCCCGAAGCCTTTCCCTTGGTTGGGTATAGCTGCAAGGCAGCAGAGGTTTGAAATCAGAGTTTTCCTTCTCCTAGGTGGGTAGCCAGCCATGGCTAACGAGCCCCTCCTGCCCGAAGCTTACTGGTTAAGGCGCCAGTTACTCGCCTGTGCCCCTTCTCCTGTTAGTAAGAACAGTTCCGCCGGACTCAATATCTGAGCCACACGTGAAGGCCGGGAGTTGGACTGGTTGTCAGAGGCTATTTGAGACGCATACCATTAGGAAGCATTTTGTAGGTAGTGGAGTGCTTACATCCATTACCACTTCCGGCAATGACAACCACTACAATTTAATTATTCGCCAATAGCATATCTGTCTGTCTGGTAAAAGGTTTGTACACGTTATTTCTCCCAAACCCAATCTCGGATCAAGTTGAAAATTCGCACGATTATTTCTAGTTCCTTACAAAACAAGAATCGATTTTAGAAAAATAACCAATTAGTTAATTAACTATTGGCAATTAATTATTTTGTTTGGTTTTGAACAAGGGAATGAAGCTGTACTTGACAGATGCCGTGGTATAAGTTGAATTAGTCCCCTTGAGGAGCTTGAGTTCAACTGCAAGTCGTGTTGCAGCTTGGCTATTTTGTCATCGGGTATACCTGCTAGTACGGCGTTGCAATAGTCAAGGCGGGAGAGTATGAATGCTACAGCTAGCGTTTTTGTTGACTCCGTTGTTAGATATGGTCGGATCTGGCCTAATCTGCGCAGCTGCAGATAAAGATAGATATAAAATAATATGTTATTTATGTGACCATTTAACCCATAGCCGTCAGCGTAGAAGGCAAGTTCCGTAATAGATATAATTGTAGACATTAATGGCACGTATTCGCTGGAATAAATTTAAAGACCTCTACTAGTTCAGTCTAGTTTATGCCTTTAAAAAGCGATCACGGTAACATCAACACAAATACCCCCATCCCACTCACCCCCCACCCCCATTTTGTCCAGCTGGTCCAGACAAGTCATAACGCATTGAGTAAGCTAAAATCATGAAATCGCGCAAAACAAAATCATTTGGTAAATATATTTCTGATCGCACAGATTTATTATTGTTTATTTATAATGGTTAGTTTAGATTTATTACAGATTTAATTACATAATTGATCCAAACTGACACAATTACGCTTCATATAAAGTTATTGTTTTGTTTTTTGGAAAAGGGGTGGGAGTGTTATGATATGTCATTGTTGATTTACAATCAGTTGTAGATGTTATGAAAGTTTCAGCGCGCCAGTCTGTGATAGTCCAATCTATGTCCAAGTCAAAAGAGCAAAAAAGGGTTTTGAAATGTACAAAACCAACGGTTCTTAGTCTTTAAGGTTCTGCGACCCTTTTATTACAGTTCCCAAACAGTGCGAATACTCCACCCTTAATATGTTGTTTTTTTTCATAGGCCCAAGTAACATTTCTTAAAGGCCCTACTAACATTATAAAATTGTAACTATAATGTATACATCTGATATGCATGACATATTTGGATTGTTAAAACTAAGGATTGTCAAAAGTTTGTCAAAACTTTATATGAAATCACGAAATAAAAGGAACTTTTATTTTTTGGTTGAAATTTTTTTTTATATTGACACAAAACAAAAACTCATTTCCGATGGGGAAAAGAAAAAAAAAACACGCATACATCCCGTAGTTTAGGCAGCGTCAGGTATATCGTCATTCGACCCCCCAATTGGGTCGCGATCCACGTGTTGAGAACCGTTGAGTACGACATTTAATCTACAATACTACTTTGACCTTTAACCTTATAAACTTCTTTGAGGAAAAAAAAAGAGAAATTATGCCAATAAATGCAATGTAGTTATCGGGGACAATGCAAACATAATGAATCAGTCGTATTCAACTAAATACAACAAATAAAAATGCAGAAGTTGTTACGGTAGACATATGGTTTGGTTTTGATTCGCCGGCGCAGCATCTCTGGTCGATAAAACGTGTAGGATTTAGATCCACGTCTTCTGCGTGCGTCATTTTGGGCGTCATTGCTTTTTGGAGCTCTGCGCATATGTTCGCGTGCGAGTGGGGCGGAAACAGATAACCAACAGGAAAAGTGCATGAAGGCAAAATAATAATACAATAACACTTCTATGTATATCTATGTAGATGTAGGTGTGTGTGTGTGCGCGCGTGCGTGTGTGTGTGTGTCTGTGTGTGTTATATGCAGTGGCGTAGATAGGGTAAGGAAAGGGATCCAAATTTGAAAATCCTCCCCCGTCACCACTTGAACAAAAAAAAAAGGGGGGGGGGGGGGTCCCCAAAAGTAGAGTACGAAATTAATTTTTATATTGAATATTATGCCATTGTCTCATGTCATGTGAGGCGAGGTGGCTGAGTGATAAAGCGCTTGACTTCCAAAACGGGGATCTAGGGTTCGAATCCTGGTGAAGACTGGGATTTTTATTTCGGGATCTTTGGGCGTCCACCCAGCTCAAACGGGTACCTGACATTAGTTGGGGAAAAGTAAAGTCGTTGTGCTGGCCACATGACACCCTCGTTAACCGTAGGCCACAGAATCAGATGACCTTTACATTATCAGCCATATAGATCACGAGGTATGAAAAGGAAATTATACTTTTTTTAATCGCATGCCACGACGTCGAATCTCGAACATGCAGAGGCCCCTAAAGAGATCAAGCCCCCTCCTCGGACTCTATACATCCCGAATACGACACTGGTGTCATGTGTAATTTTATATAATTTTATTTCTTGTTGTGTGAAAGGTGGAGGGGTTAAAGCATTGAGAAAAAAAGTTTAAGTTTTAAAAAGAGACGATGTCAGCAGTTTCCAAATACAGCGAAAGTGTAGCCACATCTGTTGTTTACAAACACAGGTCGATAAAAAGTTAAGGAAAATAGGGAAACCAGAGAGGCTTCTATTGATACAGAAAAGAAGAGAGAAAGATAGAGAAAGGGAAAGAAAGGTTGAGAAAGAGAGAGGAAGAGAAAGAAAAAGAAAGGTAAGAGAGGAAGAGAAAGAGAAATAGTGAGAAAAAGAAAGAGAAAGAGAGATAAAGAAAATAGTGAGAAAGAGGAAGGAAAAGAGAGAAAGAGAAAATTAGAGAAAGAGAAAGAAGGAGAGAGGAAGAAAGAGAAAGAGAAAGAGAGAGAGGTGGTAGCGAGAAAAGAGAGAAGTAACCTACACAAAAGAAAGCTTTGTAAAGCTAGCTAAAGAACAAGCAAAATATTTACATTTATACTCATATATCTAAGTAATGTAAGATTAACTTCCCTTTTACATAAAACAAAATGTATTGATTACCACTACATATTTATAGTCATATCTCTATTTACTGTAATATTTATTTTCCTTTCCCTACATCAAACTAAATTAATTAACAATCCACATTTGTAGTCATATCTCTAAGTACTGTAAGATTTATTTCTTTTTTCCACATCAAACATCATTAATTGATGACCACTAGGGAGTTGATATAAGCTTTGTAAAACGAAAGAGTGAGAGCAGGTGGCAGAGAGTTAATGGGCTATAAGTAGACTTTTATTCATTTACAAGACAGATGTTTGAATTCGTAAAAACAAGATAATTAATGCGTGTGTGTGTGTACGTGAGTGTGTTGAATAGATAAAGTAATCTAGGACTAGCAGAGGCGGCCTCAGCAACGCGCGGAGCCCAGGGCCAGTGGTCCATCACGGACACATTTATTTGTACGATAGGCTGACGGTGATGTAAATTCTCTTTATCGCGGGGCCCCCATAAGGCGCATGACCTGAGGCGGATATCCACACTCGTCATTCCTTAAAGCCGCCTCTGGTAAGTGCGTTTTAATACACATAAATCTAGCTTTAAAAAGAGAAAGAGAAAGAGAAAAGGGGGAAATGGGAGGGATGGACAGAGAGTGAGAGTGAGAGTTATGGAGTGAAGAGAAAGTGAGTCTACGGAGAGGGACTGAAAGACAGGCTGAATGATGGAGTGATTAAATTGTGTATTACTTGATTTCTATCAACCAATGTCTACCTCTGTGATCTGTTAATATTGTTTTTGTTTTGTTTTTTCAGGCAACGCTCAAATCCATATCTTAAATCACGTGACACAAATGTAAACAAAACCTCTCTTCTCCCCTTCTTTAAGTTCTGCCCTACTCTCTACATCTACACCCACTTAGTTTAGGCTATCGATCAGACTGTGACACTGATCCTCATTGAAACTTGGTGAAATATAAATTATCTCTTGATCAGGTGAGATATTCCTTGATCCTAAGGCGTCCTCCACCCTTTTAAATTCTTTTCACACACATACCTATTATGTTAGTTTATCAATCTGTTGTTGTCTTCGTTGCTTCTTTTTCGATCTGTTGTTGTCTTT